>JAXGGA010007874.1:0-59996 GCA_038373865.1 Uloborus plumipes
ATCTTACCTACAATTTTAGATGCAGAAATGCAAATTTTTAATTATGATTCGATAAAACATCCCACCAGGTACTCAGTATCACGTGGTATAGGTGCAGGAAATGATTTTGGGAGCCTAAACATAGATCGGAAGTTATTCTTACTACTCTGACGGCGGAACTTGGGACACGCTTACTTCGCATCGGCTAGAAAATCAGAAATCGATTAAAACAAAAATGAAGTAAAATATTAACAAAGGGGTAAAAATAGAATCGTTTTTTGTGCGAGTGCGTTTTTTTTGGGAAGTTAAAAAGTGCGCATGACCTGTTTGCATGCTAAGCTTTGCTACTGGGGACACGTTACCGATCTGATTTTTGATGTATAAAAACAATATTTTCTGAAGAAATAAAAATTTTTTTCCCGATGTTATTAGATGAAATGAAAGCAGAACCTTATCTTCTTTCTGGGGAAAATTATTTTTTTTTAACTAGTTATTGAAATACTAGTGAAAATTCACTTGGGACTCAAATTGGCACTTTTCTAAATATTAGCTCATACATGACAAAAAGTGTGCTATTATTAGAGGCGATTTATGCCTAATCTAAGGCTCTAGGTCTTTTTTAGTTATTATTTTTTCTCTTGTCATTGAAATATTTATCAGAGCTAAGATTTACATATAGTATGGATTACATCAACTACATATTATTTATCTCTACAAAACTTAAGTAATCAAGCAAATTTGGGAGTAAATAATGTTTTGGCTGACGTATACTTTTTAGGATATATTGAATTGTAAAAATCTGCGAAAAAATAAAGACAACAAGCTACTTGGACTTTTTTCCATATAATAATTAAAAAAATAGTTAGTCAGTCTCGCACAGTCATTTATTAAATAGAAAAAGTTGCATTGATTAAAAATTATTATATATATATATATATATATATATATATATATATATATATATATATATATATATATATATATATATATATATATATATATATATATATATATATATATATATATTATTTATTTATTTATTTATTACAATAATTATATTTAGAATACTTTTGTTTTCTTGTTCTCGAATACGTATTGGAAGTAAAGTGACAGCTTAAACTGCAACGATATAAGGATATGCAAAATATGCCAGTTCTGTTCATCGATTAACAAGTACTATGGTTAAATAAAAAATTTAAAGAAACCCCGACACTGATTGCCAACCTCATATTGAAACAAGCTTCACTGGTCAGAAAGCATTTTAAATTTATATGCATTCAATCGTTTTCGAGAGGACAAGGTAAACACGTAAAAGGAAAGGCAATCCTTACTAGTAAAATTTGCTAATTTCAAAAGCAGGATCAAGAGAGAAAATTTAAAATCCCTTTGAATTCCTCACTCTAAAATCAATTACAAGTATTTTAATTTTCAACGAATAAAAATTGGCATCAGATAAACATTTTAAATCATGGAGTTTGCTTTCCTTGCCGGCAACAATGACATCCATTTGCTAAAATTCGATATAATTCGAGTTCTATATAACATAATTCCAAACACATCTTGTCAGACGCAAACAATTTTCTTCTTTCTTTTGGTACTTTTGCTTGAAATTTTCAAGTATATTTTCACTTCAAAAATTCCGAAAAACGTTTTAAAGGTTTTTGATTAATATCTTCGTTAATAAAGGTGATCCGAGGACGCGACCTAAATAAGAATACTCTGGATCAACTCTCCTTTCAAACATTTTTTTTTTTTTTTTTTTTTCAAAATCGGTCCATAGGTGCTAGAGTGCCACAGACATATAGATACACAGACGCGTCAAAATTTCAACTCTCTTTCTTGTCGCTTCGTGGATTGAAAAGAAAGAAAAAGGCGCAAAAATACTTTCTCTGAGAAATGTAACATTTTTTCTGTAACGTCAAAAAAAGCATAATTATTTTCTACATATATAATTTTTCATGAAATGAAGGAAAAGCGCTTTCACGAGGAGCTTTGTAACAAGGAATTTTCATTTCTTGCCTCGAAAGAGACGTGAGTTTCTCCTCTCATAAACACTAGTCATCTTTAATTTTTCATTTTTGTCATTTACATCCCCCTCCTTCTAGGAGGTGTTTTCATTTGTATTCAAGTCACAAATGAAGTCTTGGCGAGCAGTCTATCTTGCGTGAGAAGCAATTTGTTTTAATTTTCACAACGCTTCAATCAATTTGAAGATACAATGTATCCATATCTTTCATTGTGGTGATTCAAGGTCGACTCTAGAGTTAAATTCTTTTCGTTTTTCGCTAATAACTCAGCGCCGTAACCGGACTTTAGTTTCGGGGAGGGTTTTACCAAACCTGTTTCGCGTGAAATCTATATAAAGTCAAAAAAATTTAATTTCATGCTCTATATTCTGTTGATTTTTGTTGCAATAGATGTTAATAGAGATAATAAATACTTTTAAAATGTTTAAAAAAAAAGACATATTTTCAATGAAGAAAAAAAAAATCTGGATATGAGTTTACTCATATACGCGCATTCGAAGGAGTACTTTTGAAAAGTCTATCTTACGACACTTGTAAGATGCACTAAATACAGTACAGAACCTTTTATCCGGGAATCAAAATACCGGGAAACCAAAAAACCGGCAACATTTTGTCGATTTTTCCGCCACTTTTAAAATTACGCATTTTCGGCAATTTCTAAAAAATGAAGAGCTTTTTTTTTCTTTTGAAATACCTTAATGAATATGAACGGTTTCTTCATAAATACCACATAAGTGGCATATAGCTCAGAAATTTTTAATACTGTAATATCTATAAGCACTTCTGGATCGTTTTCTCTTCAGATTTTAAGATGCATTACTGTTTGTTATAGTAACTTGGGTTTTATAAACAATTGGCAAATAACGCTTCGTAGCGATCCAGAAAACCGGGAAATTCAGTTATCCGGGATAGCTGTGGTCCCAAACATCCTGGATAATTGGTTCTCTACTGCATAGAGTTTGGTTTGGTACTTACAAGTTGAAGAATTTTTGTGTGTGTGTGTTTTTTAGTGGTGTTAAAAATTTGAAGGGAAAGGTGTATTGTTAAGAAATATGTATATTAAGCAATAACTACAATAAAAATTAATACTGTAGAAAAATTTAATTTGTACAATCATTCAATAATGATAATTTCCTCTTTCAAACGCAATTTCGAAGTAAATAAGAAAATTAAAATGAAACAGCAATAATAATTTTTTCAGTGAGAAACTATGAAAAGCATTTTTGTAATAGTTTCGAAAAATTTCGGAGGGAGTTTGAACCCTAAAAACCCACCCCTTAAATACGGCCTTAACTTCCTTCAAATTCTCAGAATAAAAGAAAAAGAAGATATTCAGAATCTTGGTTTAGTGGTTCGAAAGTGTTATATCTATGCGTAAGTAGTTCTGCAGATTTAGTGGTTATTATTTCTCCTTGTATTCAATTGTGGAAAAAATTAATAAATACAACATAGCATTTACATTTTTAAGTTTACGATTTTTTAAAGGCAATTTAAAATATTATTTGCTGTAACAAATATCTGAATCCTTGGACTTAACAGTTATTGGGTGACTATCAAGAAAAGTGCTAATTTAAGTCACAAATGAATTTCCCAAGCTTCCAAATAAAAACCAAAACTGTTTCTATTTTCATACTGTAAATTTCGTCGCACATACAATCCATAACAAAATTTTTAGATTTTGCTTTAATTCGTGACAGTAGACCTCTTTTAATTACTTCAATGTCATGTCGTCAGCGCGTCACACATTCGAATCGCAAATAATAATAAAAAAAAAACTGGATCGTAAAACATCGCAGCAGAAACATATACTGAAGAAAATAACGTGTTTTCTGTTGGTCTATGAAGATTAACTCTTGTGTTTCAGATAAAATGAATTTATATTGATAAAAAAATGCAATTTCTACTTGTCACAAGTTTTCATAACATGACGAGAACGCTAACTTCCGCGATGACAATTTCAAGACAAAACATTTTTTGGTATTAATAAAGTGAGCTGGGTGAGCCCTAATATATCGTCGGGACCATGCTAAAATAACGAATGTGAAAAATAGCTTTTTTCAAGATCGAATTTTACAAATAATTAAAATTAAAAGGATACCTTCGAACGATAGTTTTACATTTATAGATATCTATAAAAATTTAAAAATTTAAAATAACCAATTGCGTCACGTGGGAAAAAAAATTATATGCAATGTTTTGGCTCTCCTGAAAAGTGCCAATTTTCATAATCGTAATTTTAGCATGGGTCCGACGATATGATGTTTAAGTTTCGATTGAAAGTTTTCATTTCAGTTTCCGTTTCTACCAAATGAAGTGTCATGTCGGCAGCGGAAATTAAGACACAAAATAAATTAATTTTTCAATCTATTTTTGCATAATGGAAAAGAAACCCATTGCCATAGACATAATAAGGTGTTTTTATTCTCGAATCTTTAATTAGGGATGTTCAGCGATCATATTGCTGGAAATTTGTCATGTCGGCAGCGTCGAAGTAGAAGATATTTGTTATGAAGCTGATGCGTGCGTTACCGATGTTTTTTCGCAATTCTTTCTTCGTGTTATGAGTTTGTCGAGTTGAGTTTTGAAATGCAAAGATAATTTCAAGAGCATCGTTTTTCCTGCCAAATTTTCCCATTATTGGAAGCAGTTTATTGTTTTTATAAATGCTTCAAAAACATTAATTTTTCCGCAAAATTTGAGTTTTCAAACAAAATTATTGTCAATTTTTACCCTTTTTTCTTTTACATCAAAATTCAGACCTTCGTTCGTAACTACTGCACCCAAAAATATAATTATGTTTTAAAATGGAAAACTTACGAACAGTTTAGTGCAAATCTCCCTCCCCCGCCAATCTCTGACTACTGTCTTGAATTAATTTCGTTTTTAAAATTGTGTTAAAAATTTATTATATTTTGATTTTTTAACTATTAACCTATTTATCTGTTTGAAAAAAACTTTGTTGCACTTATTTAAACTTTAACTCACTTTTAATTAGTCTCTAATTTTATTTATGAAAAAAAAATCGTTCAGGCTGTGTAAATATTTTTATACTCTAAGTAATAATTATTTTCTTTTTGAACCTAAAATGGAGTGAAAGTGTTTACTTTTGTACACCAAGTGTGAAATCTGTAATACTTGTCAGATCGGTAGTATTCTCATCATGTCGGTAACGCTCAAAGACCCCCCTCCCCCTAAAATGGGGGTAAATGTTCAACTTGACCATGCCCTTAATTAAAAAAAAAATTGTTACTACTGTGTATTTGAAATACCCTATTAATTTTATTTTCTGAGTATCTTTAAAAATTGAAAATTGACATGGTCAAATTGGCACTTTTCCTGATATTCACCCTATTATGTTAGCTACATTTTACCTACTGTCCAGAAAAATAATATAACTATAGTTTAAAAAACTAAAAAATACGCTTTTAGAGTTAATCAAACTAAAATTGGGTAATGCGTCAACATGTAATATGCTTTAGCCTTTAGTATAAAAAAGTATTAAATATATTACTTTTATATTTGCAAAGAACGTGAATTTTATACTTTATTCAGAGTTACATGTTATATATAATCAACTGAAACACTTATAAAACATCAACATGTAATATAGTTTTGCCTTTAGTATTAATAATAGTGATAAATATATTACTTTTATAATTGTAAAGAACTTGAATTTTATCTTTTATTGAGAGTTACATACATACACACAAACAATCAAACAGACAGGCAGACCCACATGTGAAACTAATAACAGCATATTAACAAACTAAAATGACCTTTGCTTGTACCATTGACGGTCAAAGTTCGATGACTTTTTAATTCCGTAAGAAGCAGGAGAACTTACACTGGATGCAGGAACCGGAGCTACAGCAATAAAGCAGGAGTCTCCAGCTTAAAGCAGGTAAGTTAGCATGTCTGCAAATATTATCCTAGAAGATAATAAGCAGTATCCAGCTAAGCAACAATTGAGTAAACAACCTTCTCAAATCTTGACGTAGTTCAAAGAATTTCAAAAAAAAAAAGCCCGCCATTTTCAAATGTTCCGGGGGAAGATTGGTAACATGTAATAAATTAATTTAAGTAAAAAAAAACATTGCATCAGATTACCACAAAACCATTTGAATCTCTTGGCAATAAACAAATAATTTGAAGGGTGGTCACAAATACGACAACAAGTTGTTAACAAGTTCTATTCCACCAAAGTTAAAAATACATTTTAAGTGCTTAACTTTTTATGTTCCAAATTAATTTAGCAATGAATTTTTATATTTTTTTTTAGTTGAAAAGACATTAAACAACATATATACCTAGTATAAAAAATTTGAAAATCAGTGGGGTACAAGGTTCCCTACGCCTTAGGGTTCTTAAGAAATCTGTTTCCGATTGCAGGTAAAATCTGTCGGCCTCTCAGCAAAGTACAAGGAGTGATACTTAAAAGCTTCAGCATGATTCCAGCCATTTAATATTCATAATACTAAATTATTATAAGCGGGACTTCTGAGTCCCGTCGGGGCATAAAGGTTTAAGGGCAAAATACCCTTTTTGAACTCAAGGCGCAATGCTACGAGGCGCACTTTTAAAATAAGTACGTTTTGATGTAAATAAATAACAGACAGAAATATCCTTACAGTTGCATTTTTACATGAAAGTCCATACCTTAAACTACTTTTCTATATAATTGCCATTAAATGTAAGGCCCTTATCATATAGTACAATCAGCTTCAAAAAAAGTCCATCGATTGAGAGTGCCGCCGACTGTTAGGTAGGAGTGGTAATTTGTTTTTTAACTGCAAAAGGGTTAAAAGCTATCGATATTCATCGCAAGATTGCTTCAGTACATGGTGGAATCATTGTGAGTAATGAAATGGTTAGGATTTGGATCCTAGCGTTCAAAGATGGCCACTCTAATGTGCACACTATGGAACGATGAGTGGTCGACCTTCCTTCATTAATGAAGATTTTGCGCAAAAGCAGCCCAGATCGAGCATCCAGTGACTACTACCTATTTTTTCATCTGAAGCAGTACCTCGGCGGCTAGCTAGTACCACGACAATGAAGGTGATGTCAGGATGATGATAATGCAGAGGCGGCATATTTCTTTGAAGAGGGATTTTAAAGCTGATTGTACGATATGATAAGTGTCGTTCTATTGGTGGGCAATTATGTAGAAAAGTAGTTAAATAAAATATGCAGGTATCTTTTCTTGTTTTTAATTTATACCAAAACGGTACTTCAAACGGTAAATACCAAAACAGTAAATACACCTCGTGTTAGAAGTCCTCTGAAAAGGTAGCAATACAGTGGTCGCTGCGAATAAGAATCACGCTTGTTCTAAAGTTTTGATTCAATCAAGCGGCGAATTCAATACAGCTGGATTTCGTTGTTTTTGACGATTTGATTCGTTTAAGCGGTTGGTTCAATTAAAGACTGATTCTCCCTCTTTCTCAAAATGTCTTATTTTAAGAATGATAGATAAAAGCGCCACGAAAATACATTGTGACAGACCCTTAAGTGTGTAAACTCGCTGCTTAGTGGTTTGAAGTTTATAAGTGATTGTCAAACAAAAACCTGTTCCAGAAAAAAAAATCGCAATCTAAACTACACTTAATAATAATTAATGATGCTGAATAGTTGTGCTGGTCCCCTGCTGATAACTGCTGCATTACGATCATTGCGTACAGAAGTCACGTTAGCTACTACGTGGAGTTATTCTTCTATTTGTTTTTAATGCCTCTAAGCGGTTCCCATGGAAATATGCAAAGTTCAGAACACTGAATGGGCTATGGACAGTGATACTGAAATCAGGATATTTCAAGAAAATATTATTCTGAGCTGAAAAGAAAAACTGAGAGATATTTGCTTCCAGATTTGAGGAAATTCAAATGAAATGATAAGATGCAAGAAAGATTATAGTAGGAGATTTAAGGTATTCTGATACGGTTCGGAGATACCGTTTTTTTCGAAAACACTATGCTTGGAAATGTTGTAATTACATTTTCTGATGTAGTTTTAGTCAAAATAAATAGTAAGCTATCATTCTTTAAAAACTCTACCATAATTTTTAGAGAATTATACACACACACAACAAATAAATAAATAAATAAAAAATAATAATAAACAAAGTAAAGAAATAATTTAAATTGAAAAAATAAATTAATGAATAATTTTTATTTGAAAAAAATCAGTAAGTTATTTAAATTAAAAAACAAATTAATAAATAATTTAAACAAATAAATTAGTTTTACAAAATCCCCCCCAAAAATTTTGATGGCGCAACTTGCGCCATAATCCCCCCCTGTGGGCACCCATGAGTCTACGGGTAGAAAAGTCCGTGCTACGAAAAATTGGCCGTTAAGAGGGGTGACCACTTGAAGAGGTTTTACTGTTTTCCCAAATAACTTATTGACTCTCCCCCAAGGCATATATGAGCTAATATTTAGAAAAGTGCCAATTTGAGACCCAAGTGAATTTCCACTAGTATTTCAATAACTAGTTAAAAAAATAATTTTCCCCAGAAAGAAGATAAGTTTTGCTTTCATTTTATCTAATAACATCAGAAAAAAAAATTTTTTCTTCAGAAAATATTGTTTTTATACATAAAAAATCAGATCGGTAACGTGTCCCAAGTAGCAAAGCTTAGCATGCAAACAGGTCATGCGCACTTTCTAACTTCCCAAAAAAACGCACTTGCACAAAAAACGATTCTATTTTTACCCCTTTGTTAATATTTTACTTCATTTTTGTTTTAATCGATTTCTGATTTTCTAGCCGATGCGAAATAAGCGTGTCCCAAGTTCCGCCGTCAGAGTGGTAACAATAACTTCCGATCTATGTTTAGGCTCCCAAAATCATTTCCTGCACCTATACCACGTGATACTGAGTACCTGGTGGGATGTTTTATCGAATCGTAATTAAAAATTTGCATTTCTGCATCTAAAATTGTAGGTAAGATTTTTTAAAGTGATTTTATAAAATGTGTGTCATTTGAGTCATCAGATCGGTAACACGCTCTAAAATGCGCAGTTTTTATTATTTTAAAAATTATTTTATATATAAGTATAGTCCTTTATTACAAGTGAAAAAACCGCGTGTTTGATTTTGGTTTAGTGCGATCGACTCGGAAATAAAAAAAAAACTTTGTCAGTTTGTCAGATCGGTAACAGTCAGAGCGGTAACATTGAAAAACAGCGAATATGTTACAGAACTAACTCACACGTTTCAGAATTATAAAAAGCAAAAATCATAGGTTTTAGCCATATATATTGAATATTTTTGTTCTTAAAAAATGAAAAGCAATGAGTTTTAGTACAATTGCTTCATTTGTGGTTTGTATGACCTAACAATAGAAGTTAGTAAAATAAGAAAAATTGACACTGCAGAAATTAAGTTAATTAATTATTATTATTTTATTTATTTATTTATTTATTTTTTTGGTGCTTCAATTTCTCATAACTTCGCTAAATAACTAGATAATAACTAGCATGCTAAATTTGAATTTCTGATCAAGAAATTAAATTTCCTGCAACTAATTAAAGAAAAGCAAGCAGCAGAGTTGTGTGTTGAAAAAGTTGAAGTTGTGTGTTGTTTCAAAACAAAACAAATGTTTTATTAGCTTGGATTTGGTAATCTCATAATTTATTTTATCTAAAAACCTTATCGCTCATTTTTATTTCCAAGAAATGCTTTTTTATAATGAAATTTGATTTTTTAGCCTAATATATATATTTTAATATAATTATCTTAATTCTATGTTAAAAATGCAAGGAAATGATATCATATTTAGAGATGTTAACGAAGACTGAAAGCATAAACTCAAATATGTAGCTCATATTAACATCAGATCTGTAACGGCTTAAAAGTAAGTAATCTAAGGAGGGCGTAAATAACTTCCTTGACCTCCCCCCTTTTATTTTCTTTCATTTAGACCCAATTTAGACTTAGAATCCAATATTAATTTTTTTCTGCAAAAAAAAATTTTTATCAGAAAACTCCAACTTCAAATTGGCACTTTTCTAAATATTGGCTCATATGCCAAAATTTTTGAGTTTTTGTGCTGGAAACAAAATTTTTCAAAGCTCAACGAAACTTTTTTGTAAGATCGGCACATTCACTACATTGATATTTTAAACAGACCATTCAGGGCCGGACTAACACTCTGTCAGTCCGTGCCCTGGCAAGGAGTAACAGATTGGAGGGGCGCAAAATTACCAAAGCAAAGTAAGAAAAATATCACAACTGAGTTTCTGTAAACAAATTAAAATATAGAGAAAGGAAAAAAAAAAAAGTATTTACATTAATAAAGGAAACAAATATCAAAGCACTTCTCCAAAAATAGATAAGAGGGGGCGGAGTGTTATAAATAGAGCAAAACTTGTAATAAAGCGCTTTAGGGCTAGAATTTTTAAAATATTCCAGATGCTTCTTTGTATCTAAAAATTTTGTTTTTACATCTATACAACATTGCATTGATGCAGAAGAGAGTAATAAAAGGCGCTTTTTCTTCATCTTCATAGATGAAGGGGCTAAGCCCTCTCACGCTCATTTACTCTATTTATTCCAGTTGTAACGCCCCCCCCCCCCCTGTACAGCACAAAAAATTTATAACTAGTACATTTCTAAGTTTATCCCATTTTAACTTTTGTAACCTCAAAGCAAGATTTGTAAAAGAAAAATTTTTTTTTTTTAAATAAATAATTGACGTACTGTTCAGAAACAGAAGTAATTTTTTTCTGAAATTGAAGGGAGCCGAAAATTGAATCAGTAGTTAGTTGAACCAGCAACTTTAATGATCAAATAGTCAAAAACAACACTATCAAAATACTGAATTATCTGCTTTAATGAATCAAAACTGTGTAGAACAAACGCGATTCCTATAAGAGGCGGCAACTGTATTTTTTTTAATTGGAATCTGGGGTAATTAAAAACATTGATACTTAATATTTAAAACAAAAAATTAAATTTCGAAAGTCCTAAACTTGGTGAGAATGATGAAAATCTTCCTTAAGGTTCAACCGAGGTATGAGGAGGAAGCTTCTGTACACTTAATTGATTTTTCTTTCCTTTTTTTTTAAACTAGTGATTCCTTGTCTGCACTCTAAACAATCGGCTTCATACATGTCTTCGATTTTGATATTCGCGGTTTTTTTTATTGAATCTTTGAAATACTCATCGCCCTCCAAGTTGGCAACCACTGATTTCTACTTATAAGGGAAAATGGGAAAATATATAATGGTATAAAATGAGGAAGTAAGCACAAACCGAGATGTGTTTCGAATGCTAAGCATGGTTCACTTTAGACAGCATCTTTACTTTCAGCAATAAGCTGACTTCTTTGAGCTATTTCATTATTCGTCATCTTTCGCACAAAAAGACGTTTTGATTCCAAAAGAAAAAAAAAGTTCCGAACTAGTTGTTATTTTGATCGAAACTGTGTTTCGAAATCGAATCACTAACTTTATTATTTAACGCCTATGTCTTTGCCGAGTACAGAACTTAAATGTTCTGTGCATTGTCTATTTTGTTCTAGAATTCATTGTTTTTCGCCCCCGACACAACAAGGAAGGAGGTTTTAAGTTTGCCCTGTCTGTGCATTTGTTTGAAAAAACTAGTGGCTGGCTAAACGAATGGACCGACTTTTATTTTTTTCCCTTCGTTTTTATTCGAAAGGAAAGTTGATCGAGAGTGTTCTTAGCTCGGACACGTTTTTAGATGACATTAATTAAGGAAGATATTAATTAAAACGTCTGTACGTTTTTCGCAACTTTTGCAGCGAAAACATGAATCAAAATTGTAAAAATAGTTCCAAAAGAAAGGAAAAATTTTTATGCGTCTGATGGAATATGTTTGTAACTTCGAAGTTGTTTATAGAGCTCGAACTAGACCATTTTTTAAATCAGATTTTGGAAAAGGTTAAGCCTTCATTCACGCGATTCGAAACTGATGTCGTTGTTGACAGACAAGGAATGAAAACTCAAAGATTAAAAATATTTATCTGTTGCCAATTTCTATTTGTTAATAAATAAAATACTTGTAATTGATTTTAGGATAAGACTTTTTTAAAAAGATTTTCAATTTTCCCTCTTTATTCTGCTTCTGCGACAAGCAAATTTTGCTAGTAAGGATTGTCGTTCTTTTTCCGTGTTTCCCATGTACATGTATTCTCGAAAACGATTGAATATATACGAAGTTAAAATGCTTTCAGACCAATGAAGTTCATTTAAATATGAGGACGGCCATCAGGGTCGGGTTTTTCTTAATTTTTAATTTAATTCAGTCGTTGTTTATAATAGCATTTTCATCCTGTTACTTTTTTTCTACAATTTAAATAATTTCACCTGTCATTAAGTTCAAGCTCATGAGTTTCTCACCACTCCTCACTTTTTTATGGAATTTTAGTTGTAATTTGCGACTTGATAACATTCCAATGAGTCCAACATTTCCGCTTTTGAAAACGGCCCAGTTTTAAAATATGTATTACGTTTTAAAAACTTTCTTCTTCTTCTTTTTTATTTTTATTCTTCTGTCTTTAGTATCGCATGTTTCTTTCATTTGGAGGCTTAGTTTATTTACTTTTAATCTATATTCCCACAAGTCAGATTTGCTTGCAAAACAAATGAAACATACATAATAGCAATTAGCTGAGTATATGATACTACCATAATGTGAAAATTTTCAAGTTTTTGCAATACACCGCCAACTCGTTCATTTCGATCCATGGACTTCAGTTTCGGGCTTATTATGCTCTCATCAGCATGGAATACGAAAGTGAACGAGTTGGAGGCAAAAATCCTCTTATAGAGCAATGAGAGCCGAAAAAAACTGGTAGCTAATGTGAAATTAGAATACCAGCGAAAGACCGCACATGGAAACGGTACAACTCGTAAATTACTGCTTTATACCCGAGCTCTGCCTTAAAATTTACCAGTTGTACCGTTCCCATGTGCGGTCGTTCGCTGGTATTCTAATTTCACATTAGCTACCAGTTTTTTTTCGACTCTCTTCGCTCTATAAGAGGATGTTTGCCTCTAACTCGTTTACTTTCGTATTCCATGCTGATGAGGGCATAATAAGCCCGAAACTGCAGTCCATATATCGAAATGAAAGAGTTGGCGGTGTATTGCATGTTCTTGCCTTAGCCCTTGCTTAGGGGAGGTTACTCACTGCTTTATACTCTCAAGATTGTTCGGTATTTGAAAATACATTTAATTATAATGAATGTGACGCTACGGTGTCTGCCTTTTCTTTGACAGAATTTTATTTAAAATATTAAAATTGAGAATGAAATTATATTGATATATAGAGGATAATCATTTTTTGTGTTCAACGATTGAAAGAAAGCTCAATGGTTGAATACTTATAACTACTGAAAACAACGCAAAATGTACGGAAATTCTTTTTGGTATTGAATTAAATTTTCTTCAGAAATGAAAAATTTTATCTTATCCTTCACGCTTTGGATGCTAATTCGCAAAAAAACTTTTGACATTTCAACTAAATTGTAGTTTCATGCAGATTTTTCATTTTTTAACTTATTTTTATAGGACAAATTCAAAAATCCATCTTAACTTTTGGTATTGTCGCCATACTTGGTCATTAGAAAGATAGAAATAGAACATAACGCTTACGTTTTTAAGTTACCAAAAACGAAATTAATCGGTTGCTGCAATTCAAAATTATTGAAAATAACGCAAAATGTGCCTATCTTTTTCTTCTTTTTTTAGAATATTTTTTAATTTTTTCTTCAAAAATGCTAAGTTTTAATTTCCGATTATTCTTTTATCCTCATTGTTTTAGTCGCTAATGGGCTAAAATCTGACTATTTCATCCAAAATTGTAGTATCTTGAGAATTATAATTTAATTACTTTTATGCAACAAATTTAAATGTATTTATTATTTTAAACTTTCCGCACAGTTGCCTTATTTGATCATTTGCAAGACAGAAGTAGACAAGATTCTTCATTGCTAAAGTTTGAAGAAACAGTTCAGAATGTTTTTCATAATGCTAACTATTGAAAATATCAAAACATACCATTCAAGCAAACGATTCCTTTATAATGGCAGCTATTTACTGAAAGATCCATCAGATGGCAGCACTACGTTTTGAAAGTCAGAATAGAAGACCGTAGAAACTTAGACGTTTTTGAGTAAATTCGAGGAGCAACGAATTTAATTCTAAACAAAAAATATTAATAAAAAGTTGAATTTTAATATTTTGAATTCAAATTATGTTTTTCGCAATCACGAGTTGCGACAGGATCTACTTACATTTATTTCGATATATTTCCTCATACTAAAGAATTCCCGAAAGTAGCCACATTTTATTTTCAACTCAAAATGAAAACCAATTTCTTTTTTCCATTAACAAAAACAAATTTAGCCTGAGCGAACATAAAAGCCCATAATACATAATTAAGGGAGCGGCTACGGAAACATAGAAAGGTTTAACTGGATTTATTTACTATTGATTACTGTGTTCACGAGATTTTGCATATGATCTCCTTTTACTGATTCTTGCACGATATTTATCACACTTCCTTTTCTCTGGAAAAAGGGCAAACGCCAACTGAAGTCGAGGGCGAGCAAATAGCGAACATGATTTTGCCCAAAAATAAAGAAAAAAAAAACTTTGAAAATTAAAGCAACTTGCTACTCAGAAAAAGATAGGCCATTTTTTTAAACGCATAAGTTCTAGTTGTATGTATATTTTTGTTAATAAAAAAATCGTAAATTACCTAAGAAAATGCACAATTTATAAACGTTCTAATTTGTATGTCTATTTTTCCATTTTCCCCAAATTTTTCCTGATAAAAAAGTAGAAATTTTACACTTTACCAAAGATTCAGATAGAATTTAGCAAAAGAGATGGCTACCAGAAAAGAACAAATGGGGGTGACTTCCTGAAGCCTATGTTTCAAATTGTATAAAGAATTTGATTTTTTTTTTTTTTACAGAGTGATTCATATGAAAAACATAGAAGAAAGTTTTGTGATAACCACAAAATGCCTATTTGATGTGCTTTTGCCTTTTTTTCTTAATTGTCCTTCCCAATGGATTCTGAATGCTGGTGTAATTCGAATATAAGATATAACTGGATTAAGGAAAAATTCATAGCTTGTAAACAAGAGGAAAATTAAATACATATAAGAAACAAAATGATTTATTTACAGATTTACACAAAAACATTCTTCTCATAGTAGTTCAAAGTCATCCAACTGAAAAAGAGTAAGATAATTACAGTGATTACTTTTGAAGAAATTTTATAAACTTTCAAGTTAAGAAACAATCTAAAATTTAATTGTTCATTTCTCGTTTTAACAAGTACGCAAAGAATAAAATGGAAAGTAAAAGTTCAGGAATTCATTTATATAAACAAGTTATTTTTTTTAACTTATTTAGCTAAATTTTCATTGCATTAAAAAAAACTATTAATTTTTATGTTAACTTCTCAAAAAAATGAGTAGGGAGAAATAAGTAATCTTGCATTAAAACATTTTCATTGTAATGTGTACAAAATCTATCTTTTTTCTGCAAATAGCAAAAAATAATAATAATTAAATAAATAATGTAGCTTCACTATTTTATACAAGAAATATATTTTTTTTACTAAGCATGTATGACACCACTGCTACAAAACTTGGAAAAAAATATATATCAGTGGTCAAAAAAATAATTAAGAAATCACAAAATCTTATGCTGTTCAAAAATATTATTGCATGAATATGTAATTTTATCAAGCAAAATACAAAAAGTATCCTCATACAAAATTATCATCCATTTCAGGAGTTTGAAATTCAAGTTCTACAATTTTTAAATTTTTCTTAACAAAATACTCAATTATCATAGCAGAATACTTATTAATTACTAAAAAATGACTATTTCAATCTGTTGTACCTCTTCATTGTATCGAGCGACGTGTTTCTTAATAGCTGAGCCATCCACCCAAGTAATAAAATCTTCCATGTTCCTCGTCACTAAAAAGGCAGTATCCATCACAACATGTGGACCAACCCTTACATCTGAATTTATGCTCAGGAAAAACAGCTAAAAAAGAATACTTTCTTAATCTGCACATTTCATTTTGGAAGAGTCGTCACAACAGTTATTCTTTAGACTTAATTCTGCATAAAATGTGCATGTGCAAAGTTTTTAATTAAAGTAGCATAAAAAGTTTAAACTTTTATATTGAGTAAACCTGTATTTGAGAACAAAAATATAAGCAGTCTTTCAATAATATTTTTTCGTTTCATTCAAACACTTCTACAAAGCTATTGATTAAAGTTCTTTAAATACTCAATAAAGGTACAGATTATGATCCTAAACAAATCATTTTCTTCAAAAGCTCAGCTTTTGGCAAAACAGTGCTCTTAGATGTCAGTCTTTAACTTCATTACAGTTTGATATAAGAGTGTCTGAGGAGTAATATAGGAGGAAAATAATTAAACAATTCTTATTGGGCCATATTTGAAACAGAAAAATAACTGATTTTCACAAGGAACCAAAAAATCCTGGGTACCACACAAAAAAAAATATATATAAATAAAATGATAATTAATGAAACAATTACAAAAAGGATACGGCCTTGTTCAACAAATTTCGTAGCTATTTTCAGGGAAGGAGCCATTCTACTCCTTACCATCAAAACGGGAAGCCTTCTCCTACAATAAATTAAAAACTATTAGAATTGTAAAATTTTCAAACAACACTTAAATATTCAAAATTATAATGCAAAAAAATATAAGGGAAAAGAAAATACCTGCAAAATGAGGATGCAGTAATTTTATCACAAAGTTCAAAATTTTCGTTTCTAGAAATTAACCCCATGCAGTACCTAAAAGATAAAATACAGCAGAATTAATTTTATTGCAAAATGATTCAATACTCAAATGAGCAAATATTTAACATATCGAACACTAGATGGCGTCATAGATACTAAATTTGCTTTGTTTCAACCGTAGCTTACGTGGTTGGTCGCTCTGGAGCACCCAACCTCGTAGGCTACGGTTTCAACTACAGGAAAATTTCAATTTTAATAAATCGAATAAAGACTGAATTTCTACCATTCTTCCCATTCCACCACAAGTTTTTTTTTCCAACTAAACGCTTGGGGGGGGGGGGGATTGAGGAAAATCTTAACACAAACAGGCAAAAGAGCAATTTTAATCGGAAAAAAAAGATATCTTCATAAATTCAAATTGTAAAAAGATGTGATACTTTCGGTCTTTAAAATTTTACACTTAAAGAAGAAAAAGGAAATATATTAGCTTTATAATCATCACTTATATGTGTATTCTTTGTTTCAGAAAAAGTTCAGGAAATTGCCTAGATCAGGGGTTTTTAAGTTTTAAGAAATTGAGGGAACCCTTGGAAAAACTGAAAAAAATTCAAAGCACCATTGTCAAAGATTTCCTGATCTATGTTTTGATGGATTTGTGCATTGTTCAAAAAGGTAAATTCCACAAAAATGAGACATAAACATCTTTGTTGTTTTATTTATTTAAAACTTTTTTGTTCTAGTGGATAGAAACTCAAATTTTATGAAAATAACAAGATAAAATGAAATAATAGCAAAACATTTTTTTTCACTAATTACTCAAAGGCTAACTACAAAACCAAAAATCTGTTGTTTTAACTATGTTATATCTGTGACGCTATGACGCTAATAAATATTTCATTGTACTTTACTTTTGGTAAATTGCTTGATATTTTTCTTTTTGCTTGATATATCTAAGTCTTACTTTAATTCCGAAAAAAATCCAGACTTGACATGCATACCAATTAAAAGTAAATAATAATAACATATGGTTACTTATGTCTATTCACATCATCCCATGACATTTTTTTTTCTAATTAACTAATATAACACTTTAAATAAGCAAAAACGTCAGCTTATATTATGTCTGTCACGAATGGAATTCACCGGTTATAAGTGTATTTGTTTTTTATGTTTTTGAAAAGAAAATGAGAAGTGGTGAGATCTTTTTTTTCAATCATAAAATCACTGGTATTTAAAATTCAGGAGTCACTCATTGTAATCTACCGTCATATATTTTTGCTTGATGGGCAACAAAGATTTGATTAAAAAAAGAGCAGAATTCTTCATCTTTCGCAGTGGATCTTGAACCAGCTGAATAGTCACAAATGCTCAGTTTATACGTAGATATTAAGCCACATTGGAAGTCGTTTACAACGAAACAGCTTAATAGTTCACATTGCCAATAAAATGTTGGCCCTGCAACAGGGACGGATACAATGGGGGGCGGGAAGGCGATCGCCCCTCCCTTGATCGCCCCTCCGGACTCGGTTATGATAAATTTTCAATACTGAAGTTAAAAAAAAAAAAAGGCGTTTTAGACTAGCTTTTTAGACTATCTTTGATGCTAGCAGATGGGAGTTTTATTGTATCCTCAGGATGCATTTCGAAATTGAAGTTCAAAACATATGGCATTAACAGTTGGAAACGAAGATGTATTAAGGTAGTAGTCTGGTAATTTGGGTTTAGAAAATCGAAAAAAATTTTTCCGCTTAATTTGAAAGTACAATGTCTTGAGAATATACTGTGAAAATTTCAGACACTTTTTTTTTTCTACTGAACCGATTGCTTTCAAATTTTAACAAGCTGTTCTACTCACTTATAGTTCTCGTCGGTACTAAAGAGAATTTTTTTCACCCCTAACTTTTATTTTACAACCCTTTCTTTGCTAAAATAAAAGGACTTTTTTTTTTGAAAGTCCGCCATTTTGTTATTTACCCTTGAAATTTTACTTCAGTAGTTCCGACGAAAATGACATATCAAAAGATTAAGAATAATCAAGAATATTTGATTTCACATAACATCAAGAACCAAAATCACCCGTGCCACCCGTGTGCATTATTATTATTTTTTTTTTTTTTTTTGAGGTTCCAATTTCGATAATAGTAATAAACTATTAAATTTTTTCAAATAATTTTTTTTTATATTTTCAATATGTAAATAAAAAACACTTTTAATATTCAAGTTAATTCATTTTCCTATAAAAAATCACCCTCCAAAGAAGTCATGAAAATAGGCATAAGTTACCAGACTACTACCTTAAAGGATATACGTAATAAAATAAATCGATTGACAGTCTCTGTAAAACTGTCTTTTCGGCATCGCTTTGAAGTACTGCAGAAATCACAAGAGTCAAATCCCCCTGGAAGTTCTTTCCACCCAATTCTTGAAAATATTATCGAATTGATGATAATTGAATTGCGAAACATTTACAAAAAAAAAAAGAACTATAATTCACAACAATGTCATGCCTTTTATTCAATGATTTTCCCAAGATTTTTGCGATCATTCATTAAAGATTTACTGTTTTATAATAGGTAGCATATGATATAGAATTGAATTTCGCACTGCTCTGCTCTTTCGAAACGACACAGTTATCCTGTGCTATTCGTCGTAGAATTTTTGTTTCCAAGAAGCTAGGATCAAAAATTCACAGTAAAAGTTTGTGGAGAGATTTTAACAGTATAATTTCTTACGAGCGTGCAGGATAGTAGGAAGAAAAGAAAAGAAAAGAAAAAAAAAAAAACTTTTTGCGACCAACCATCTGCATGAAAAATTGTACGAAGGAAAAAAAATCGCGATAAAGCATCTGCATTAGTATTTTTTAAATAATGAAGTGGTTATATCTTTAAATGTTTCATACATATTGATTTCCTCTTTTCTTAATGAGTTAATAAATTAATTTTTTGGGTTGGAGGGGTGGAAAAAAATTATTTATGTTTTCTCTGGTCAAGCTGCGACAACCGGCCTTGCACCGTCACTTCCAAAAACAATATAGCAAATTTGATTTTTAAGCATTTTTTTTTCTTCCGACGAGCGATTTTATGCTAAAATAGACATCAGGTATAGATATCGTATGATATGTAGAATGCATATTTAAATAGCTAACTACGTGCAGTTGATTTCAAAAATTCAAGAAGTGTCTAATTAAATTCAAAACAGCGGTGAAAATAGCAATACTATTTTTTCTTCGGACCTTTTCTGAGCAATAGTGCGAGCACAAAGCTATAGACTTCTGGGGTTTCAAAAAAAAGCACAATCGATCATAAACTTTTTCTAAAATTTTCAGTTTCTCTTTTCCACTTAAATGCAACTGGAAAAAAAAACACATTCCTTACTTTTTTTAATCAATTTAACGTTTTAAATTCAAACAATAATTGGTATGGATAAAACGATACAAATTAATGTTGAATATTAATTGGAAACAGAACTTTATCAAATTAAATTTGTTTGCATAAGATCACTTGCAGGACACGGATGTCATTCGAGGAAAAAATATTTTTGCATTAATTTCAGACCAAGAGAAATCTGACTTATTCAAAAAGAAAGTCAGTTCTAATTTCTAAGTGTCAAGCAAAATCTATTGCCTGGAAAACGGTCAATGAACTGAGAATAAGATTGGTCGGATTTTTTTTTTTTTTTTTTTCACAGCTTTAAGTAAATAATCCAATTAGCAAGTTCCTTCAAAACACACTACAAAAGAAAAGCAGAAAAAAGCCAATTTTTAAGGCCATTGCAATTGATAAAAAATGAAAAATTGATTCTGGATGAAAATATTATCATCTTATACACACACGGCAAAAAAAGAATCATGTTTTCTGAGCTCCTCTGATCTTTGATTTCCATAAAAGCACATAATCTCAACACGCCAACAAAGGAGCCTCTTTCACCGAAAAAGTAAAAGATTTCGTTCAAAAACTATTTTCCATTAGCATCCGATGAAAAATTCATGAATCTAGCGGGCCTAAAAAACACATAACGAGTAATTAGAGCTCTCCCCTTATCCCTGAAATGAAAAATCATAATACATAGGGAAAAACCGTCTACTGAAAATGGTAGAACCAGTCAGAGGACAAGGTCTGCCTACCCGACATTTTGGTCCACAGAGAGCTTTAGAACTAACATTGCTTCAAGTATCAGAAAATAAGTTTTTATAATGCGTACGCAATAATGGGAGGCCACAGTACATTCAGTACAAAATGTACTATTAAAAAATACATAATTTCTATCACAAAAATGCAATGAAACTTTGTTAGAAAAATAGACAAAGATGACCAAATTAATCAGCAAATTAAATGAAATGATTTTAAAACTTCAAGTATACAAGTGCGTTTAGTTTTTGTTTTATTTGCATAATCTCTTATTATTGGATTTTAAAATAAATAATTTTCTTTTTCAGAAAAGGTTTGTAAGTTTTTTTAAAAACATTTTTCCTTTTTTACAGTAATTCAGTTGAGATATATGCAAGTACGTAGTTTCATATTACAATATACAGAATGAAATGAAAAGGGAATACAATTTTCGAACTTGGTTCAAAGTGACGATCAACAAAGCCAAAATGACCACTAACGTTTTTGGGTTTACTGGCCACTAGCAAATTTTTTTAGTGTCAAGCTTTACAGGTAGGGTACACTACGTGAGCAAAATACCAGACAGCAAGAAATGGCCGTTTTGATGCTTTAAACATTGTAATTAACAAACTAAAGCAATATTTTATAGCTATAGCTTTCTTCATATCTATACTTTTCGGAGGACCTAGGCAGGCCTTCATAAACTTAATGGTAAATCAGGTCCTGGCTATCAAGATGTCTTTGGGACCAAAATGTCCGATGTGTTGACTCCCCTAATAAGAATGGTGGAACGTTCCAGGAGGCTGTACCACATTCTTCGGTCCCTTTCAACAGCTTCCTGACAACTGTCCGGAAAGTTATTACATCATCAAGTGCAATTACGCGAAATGACTCCAATATGGTCTTGGCGAAAAAAGACTTATTTATTTGTGCTTCCAAGATTTTAATAGCTGCGCCCATTATAAAGATGAATATTTCATCAGCTGGGGAAGAGGAAAAATTAAAAGGAAATTGCACGGTTACGAAAGATCAACAGCAATTTTAAATTCTTTATGATCCTTATAGAATTTGAATGTCGGGAAAAGGCAAATAAAATTAGGTAATGAACTGTTCTCATCATTCCCACGTGAGAATTTTTGGGGAAAAAAAAGATGGGAAAGTTGAAATATTTAGGTCAGTTCAAGAGAGAGATTTAATTAATGTCCTAACGAAAAAAAGGTCCGACATGATGAATAGACAAACAGAAAGACAATTTCTCGTCCGAGAGATGGAAACCAATTGACGACAGACATGTTAACATTCCAATGAAATGATGACATAAAAATGAGTAAAACGCTTATTTATGCATTGGTTATTTTTCAGAAAGAAAAATTTTAGTTAAAAAGATGTTATTTTCTATAATAAATTAATCTCCCACACATTTTGATTTGAGAAGTTGGTCCTATGATTAGAACTTGCAGTAAGGCATAATTGTATTAATAAGTAGTTCCGAATAACAGAAGTGAATCCTGACTGCTCTCACATCCTTTCGCAAATTTTTGACAAAGTAGTTCAGCAGTTATAATAATTACAAAAACTTAGCTAGAAATTCAAAATAACAACGTTTCATTGGACAAAATTGCGGACTAGCGGTGCGACATTGATGTCGATGTTTCGGAAACATCGATGTTTTTGTCAAAACATCGATGTTTTTTTTTCGATGTAGATATTTTATATTTTAACAAGAAGTTCTGTCAAGAACTAAACGAGCCTACTTTCCCGTACATCGACATCGGCATTCTAGCATCTGATCATTATTCTCTTGATTATCTAAGACTAAAAATTATGTCAAACATACCTTTAAAAGCAAAATATACCTCTCTCATCAGATGAAATAGACACATAAAAAGTAAATAAATGAATAAATAAAGTTTTGTCGCACCTTTTAAAGAATGTAACTGTTACAGTTCTTCCGTAGAAAAATTCCTCAATTGTTTTCAAAAAAAAATTAAAAGTACAAAGTACATCAAAACACATTTTATCAAAGAAAGAAAAAAAAAAGAAAAAAAAAGAAAAAAAAACTCGTCCGTTGATAAAATGTCTCGAATTTCACTTTTAATCCGTTGCCAGTTGTTAAATATAAATTAAGAATAAAATGCCCTAGTGAATGAAACATTTTTGTTACAAAAAAAAATCGTCTGCCAAAAAAAAATAATAATAATAATAATAATAAATTCAATAAAACAAATGAATAAATAAACAAAAAATCGTCTGCACAGTCAGTCATTTTTTTCGGACTGTTTACTCAAAAGTTATTAGGGGTGACAGCTTGCTTGAGCGGTTCAATGTTGAATGAAAAATTGTTCAAATCGGAAATGTAAATACGGGAATGAAGTATCCTTGAAAAGTTCTTTCCAACAAAAAAAAGTTTGTTCAAATCGGACTGTTCATTAAAAAGTTAGTATCGCGGGACCGGTTATTTGAACGGCTCAAAGTTGAACCAAAAATTGTTCAAATCAAAAAATCAAATATGGGAATGAGCTGTACTCGCCGAGATCTTTCCAACAAAAAAAAGTTTGTCCAAATCGGAATGTTCATTCAAAAGTTATTAGGGGGGGACAGACAGACAGACCGACCGACAGACCGACAGACCGACACACAAATTCCCCATCTCAATACCCTACTTTCAAATTTTTAATTTTTCGATAGTCATTTTACCTCTTTATTTTTTTAACTTGGCGATATTTTTTGGACTTGGCGATATTTTTTTTAACTTGGCGATATTTTTTGGACTTGGCGATATTTTTTCGATGCATTAAGCTACTTTTAATACTTTTTTCGTCTTTCTTTTATTTTTAACGGGAAAGTAGGCTAACAAAAAGCAGGGCCTGATTACTCAAAAGGCTTGAGCTTCCCCTTAAAACTTTCAGAGGGCCCAAAAATGACTGAATAACTGCTTAAAAACTCCAGTCCCGGCTTTTAAATTAAGCCTTAAAGAGAGCTAGTTTAATAAATTAAAATTTGAATTGTGTCACAATGTACTTTTACGGTAATTTTGGGAAGTGATAAATCTGATTCAACAAACCACCCTCAGTTGCTGAATACAAATTTCTATGAGTTTGGAAAGAAAAGGGAGGTGGGAGTAGGAGGAGGGAAAATCAACTTAAATCTGTATTTTGCTGTGTAATTTTTAGAAAAATTTTAATAGGCAAAAGTAGAGGGCCCTGAAATGAGGCTGAGCTTCCCCTAACTTCAGAGATTAATCGGGCCCTGGCAAAAAGGATTCATTAAAATAGCCGATGATTATATTTGCTCAAAACTATATCGTTAGTCAGCAGTTGCAGTATTTATCTCATTAGATAAAGTTTTGTATGATTGCTATCGATGTTCGTAAAACACGGCTGATTTGCCTTCGCTGTTTCTTTCTTTCTTTTTTTTTTTTTTGATGTCGATATTTTACATTTCAGTAAGAAAACTTCATTCAAATATGCAGAAAAATATTACATCGTCAATAAGTAGTCACTCGTTAGAAAAAGTTTTCCATGATTATTATTTATGTTTTACTACAAATATTCTTTAGAATTTTGCATAAGACTTTGGCCCGCATTTGTGGGTATAGCCTGTGCAACCTAAAAGCAGTGACGAGAAAATCTCACAGGGGAAAAAGAAATTTTAATGGCATATTGACAGAATCAGAAACTTTGAAGAGGGATTAAAACTTTTTAAAACTTTACTTCAAAAAACGTAAATACAGTCATTAATAAACTTTCGACTTCCAGCAAGTAAATTCCAAGATTAATTTCAAACAGCAAGAAAAAAAACTCTTTAATTACCATCTTTCAGATTAGACAAGCAACAATTGATTATCGAATCGAAGTAGCAAGTGGGAATAACAAATTCAGCCGAGACGTGAGGAAACTTGATGGCCAAAACTGGCTCGAAGATTCAAATCAACCTCATAGCACACATAAAAGATCGAAACTCATCGCAATTGTATTTATTATATTCCGATCATGTTCGCCGATAACACAATGGGTAATATTCAATATGTCGGTCGAGGTCTCCGAGACCGGTCGACATTCCTAACTGTTTAACAAGAACAATCGACCTCTGGTTGCTTTTGGCAGGAACAGGAAGAATCGTCCAGAGGAGGTGGTTGCTGCGTTTTGGCTGGATGAGACAAAAGGAGGGAGGGGGGGGTGATGGCGTGACGTTGAGAAATGGACAAGAGGTCAATAATTAATCGGCAGTCGACGTGATCGAAGTATAGGCACTCCATCGATCCAGAGTCACGACCATAATGCAGAAAAGTAACAAAAGAAAAAATTCTAGCTACCAATCTTTTTTCCCCGTGGGGCAAGTTGTGCTCTCGAGATTGGTAGGTGTTACTTGCAAAACTATCGTTCCACCACTTCTCAGCCTTGATGGAGTCGCGTCTCGCTTTTAATATTCGAAAAGTAATTATTGCACAAAAAAAGAAGGTAACTGATACTGACCTTTTCCGAGAATTAAAATTAAATTATGCAGGTTGAGTACATTATGATAGGCTTCGACGCACTATAACATAGGTTCATGGGAAATAATAGAATATTCATTGTTCATCCGATATAACGTCCTTAACCTTTACATGAGAATGTTTTCCACATTTTATTAAACAGCATGGTGGCTTCACCTGGCATATAAAATAAGAACATGCGGATATTTAAGAGCAAACTAATCATTACGCTGAGAAAACATCATTAAGTGATATTTTTCAATCAAATCGATGATTAAAAATAAATAAAAAATACTTGAGAAAGAATGCACACAAAAGCAGAATATACCTAACCTGACATCATAAAATATTGATAACGATAAATTTGTTTACAACTAGTTGCGACAAACTAATTATTACAAGCAAATGTACTTAATCATTCAAACAACCTTTTCAATTTCGTTTGAATCTACTGGATTTTTAGCTCTTAATGGTTGAGACAAAAGAGACTTCATGGACGGAAACTAGGAAAAAAAGCGACTTTTAAAATACAGTCATTTCACCCCTAAATACAAGTAAAAAGTAAAAGATATATAAAAAGTATTTTCTGGTGATATCTATCATGTTGTTATATAGCTGTATAAGAAAATATCTAAAATTCGCCTTTTTTTAAAAAATACAGTGGAGTCTCGAAAATCCTAGGTAATTGGGACTTACGCTACCTCGGACTACTGAAAACTCGGATTATCCGGAAAAAAATTTAACGTAACAGTTTTCAATCTTCGTAAGAAAAGAAAACTGTTGATTTCAAGTCCGTTTTACATATCAAGTTATTTTCCCCATTTCTTGCTTGGCACTGAAGAAGGAGGCTTTATGCCTTTGAAACATGTTTGCCAATTTTAATTCGACCCATTTGTGCTTTTAGACGTTGTTTTTCGATTTTTACTTATTCTTGCACAAAGTGAACTGTTTTTAATCAAATTATTATTTCCAAAGTATATCTTAATATATCTCTAGTGTTTAAGAATATTTCGAGACACTCGGTGAATGTCTTTGACACCGACCTCTCAATACTTTCTTTTTTTACTACTTTATTGAGAGTACAAAAGGAAATTTTCCAATAACAAAATATTCTTATTTGCAGATTTTAATGCAGATTATCTTTTTAGCTGTTAAAGATAGACCTTAAAATATCAATAAAGCATCTCGGATTAACCGAAGCCGCGGACTTCCGCGATTCGGATTTTCGAGACTCTACTGACTCTTTCATAATTGATGTTAACGTTAACTCACATTATCTTTCTGAATGTAAATTTCACTAAATGTATTTATAAGGATGAAATCAGCTCCCAAACAAAAATTCATTACGGTTTTTAGCCTACTTTCCCGTTAAAAATGAAAGAAAGACGAAAATATCGCCAAGTTAAAAAAAATATCGCCAAGTCAAAAAAATATCGCCAAGTTAAAAAAATAAAAAGGTAAAATGAATATCGAAAAATTAAAAATATGAAAGTAGGGTATTGAGATGGGGAATTTGTGTGTCGGTCGGTCTGTCGGTCTGTCTGTCCCCCCCCCCCCTAATAACTTTTGAATGAACATTCCGATTTTGACAAACTTTTTTTTTGTTGGAAAGATCTCGGCGAGTACAGCTCATTCCCATAGTTGATTTTTCAATATGAACAATTTTTGGTTCAACTTTGAACCGTTCAAACAACCTGTCCCGCGATGCTAACTTTTGAGTGAACAGTCCGATTTGAACAAACTTTTTTTTGTTCGAAAGATCTTTTCAAGGATACTTCATTCCCGTATTTACATTTTCGATTTGAACAATTTTTCGTTCAACATTGAACCGTTCAATCAAGCTGTCACCCCTAATAACTTTTGAGTGAACAGTCCGATTTAAATAAACTTTTTTTTGTTCGAAGCATCTCGGCAAGGATACTTTATTACAGTATTTAAATTTTCAATTGGAACATTTTTCGTTCAACATTGAACCGTTCAAGCAACCTTTCCCCACCTAATAACTTTTGAGTGAACCGTCCGAATGGAATAAACTTTTTTTTGTTTGAAAGATCTCGGAGAGGCTTTCCCATACATTCTCATGTATCGCTTTTTGATTTGAACCATTTTTCGTTCAATATTGAACCATTCAGAAAAAAAAAATTAACATTAGCGTCTACGGGGAATTTAAGTTGAATGTTGATCGTGAACTTAAAGTCGGATTTCCTTCAAACTAACTTTTTAAGAAAATGGTTTTGATATATGTTTGTAAAGTACTTTTCTGAGTAATCCTCTGTGAGGACTCTGATTCCGACTCCGACTCCGCAAACATGGCAGAAATACAGGCTCAGAAAAAAAAAATGACTGACTGTGCAGACAATTTTTTGTTTATTTATTCATTTGTTTTATTTTATTTATTTATTTTTTTTTTTTGGCAGACGATTTTTTTTGTAACAAAAATTTTTTAGTCACGAGAACATTTTATTCTTTAGTTATATTTACAACTGGCAACGGATTAAAAGTGAAATTCGAGACATTTTATTAACGGACGAGCTTTTTTTTTTTTTTTTTTTTTTTCTTTGATAAAATGTGTTTTGATGCTCTTTGTACTTTTATTTATTTATTTTATTATTTTTTTTTTTTTGAAAACGATGGAGGATGTTTTCTACGGAGGAACTGTAACAGTTACTCTTTAAAAGGTGCGACAAAACTTTATTTATTCGTTAATTACTTTTTACGTGTCCATTTCACCTGATGAGAGAGGTATATTTTGCTTTTCGAAATCAGCGCTGTGCTAAAAAGGTATGTTTGGCATAATTTTCAGTCTCAGATAATCAAGAGAATAATGATCAGATGCGAGAATGCCGATGTCGATTTACGGGAAAGTAGGCTCGTTTAGTTCTTGACAGAACTTCTTGTTTAAAATCAGAAAGCAAAACATTCATTGGGTTTATTACCATTATTATGTAGATCTATTAACCTGCACTTTTTTAACAGTATGGTGAGAGCATCGTTTAGATTAGGGGTAGTCAGCCTTTTTATTACCTTCTGCTCATATTTGTATCTACATGAAAAGCTAGTTTCCAAAAGGCGTTTAGTAAATATTTTCAAAACTCGACTTTCCGATGAAAAAGAACAGGTCAATGTGTTTAATTTAAGTAGTAGTTCCAAACAAAGTTTAATTGTACTAAAAACGGCGGTTGCAATTCCTCTTTTGTTCTGAAAACAGTTAAACCACAAGTAAGTTTTGTGCCTAATGTGATTAAGAGAATTTTAACTCCTTGTAGCTGTTGAGATCACGTAGTTTGTCTCACGCGGAGCGAGGAGGGGGGGGGGGGATCTCTCCTCTTGTGCCTTTTCTGAAATAAATCCTAAAAACAACAGGAAGCGAGAGAAAAAAAAAACATGCTTTAAAGTTACTTGAACTTTTACGAATTAACAGTAATGACGAATGCTTTTATTTTTATAAACAATTTTGTAATGATACTCCTGACGCTAAAAATAGTAAACATAACGATAGCGATGAAGAAATATAATTTGCAAACACTCATGCATAACTTAAATTTCAAAATTTCTTCAACCAGGTTTTTTTCCATGTTCGTTGAGGTACAGTGGTGGATTTACCATGTCACAAGTATCGCGCGTGGCCCCCAGGACTATGGGCCCCGAAGGAACACCAAAACAGCTCATGGTAAATATCGTACAAAATTCTGTGATACACAAAGGGCCCCTCAAAAATACATTGCGACAAGTTAGGAAACTGATGAATTTTTCTCTTCAAAATGCTCCAACGAAGTAGTTCCAAGTCTGTCACTAAAAGCTTTAGAAGCTCTCTCTCTTATAAGTGTTTCACAAGCTCCTTGAAGCTGCAAATCAATATCATTTAATCTCTTGGAAATACCTACCAAACAAAAGGAGAACAAGACAAATCATCCAGCTCGCAAACGACTACTCTTCTTACCTATGCTCCGTTGTGCATCGGAATATTCACATGAACTTACACGATCCTGACCTATCATTTACTGTGAAAAGTCAGCAACTATTTGTTACCGTTTTGATACCTATCGGTAAACAAATCTCAAGTTTAGATGACGCGTGACATTTTACCTTGTCGTCTCCCGAATCCAGGCAGGTCACGGGTCAATGGCGGATCTGGAAACTGATGGACCTTGGAAAAGACAAAAGATGGCCACATTGGTAATCCTCAAAGGGAGACCGCGCAGTTTTCCAGATATACAAGCGTAAATTCTGAAATGTGATCGTTAGCCTGACAAGTCGAAGAGAGATAAGACATATAAATAAGAGATGAGGGGGGAACCTGGCTCTGTGGGATACTGGAATGTGGTACGGTTTAGCAGGGAAGAATGCGAAAGACAATGAAGGAAGATTTCTGATTGTGATATTAAAAAATGGCTTAGTTGAGATGAGATATGGATATAAATGCTGCTAGAGGATTTTATGTTCATCTCGAATAACAAATGATTTAGCAAATTGAGCTTTGAAGTCAGCAACGAAATACAATGTCAAAAAATAGTAACATTTAAAGTGATTAAAAAAGTTTGAAAAGTTGTTGCTAATTTTGAAGGAAAAATGCATCACAGAGAAATTTGTAACGAACTCTATTTTTTATTGCGTGGCATGTCTCAAGTGTCAAAGTTGAAAATTTATTTATTTATGAGATCAGATTCAGTGCGAAAAAAAAAGCTCTTCAAGTAATTTTTACAGGGTACCCTATTTGTTGAAGTGAAAAGTTCTTTGATTTTTCTAGTGTTTTAAAGAAAATATTCGTTTCAGTTACCAACATTTGCCTTATTTCAGAAAAAGTCAAATCATGTTTTTTTTTTTTTTTTTTTTTTTTTTTTTTTTTTTTTGTTTTGTTTGTTTTTTTTTTTTTTTTTTTTTTTTTAATAAGATTCACTCAGCTGCTGATTTAGTACTATGCGAATAAAAAAAGTTACAACAGTTTATGCAAGAGTATCTCACTTATTTTTCAGATTTCCGACTTCAGATTTTCGATTTTTACATTTTCCAGATATATTAGCTTGTGTAATGTACATGGCAAATACATATAGTTTCATCGACTGTTTTAAGCCCATTTTCTTGACTTTCAATAAAAATCACTCTTATGAAAAAGCAAAGCTTAGGACATTTTACGTGTCTTGAGTGAAATTAAAGTATGATTGGAAAAGATGTTCGCAAGATCAGAAAAATTGTGTCTTCTTGAAGAACTCCCTCTCTGTTGTAAAGTAGAAAAAAAAAGTAACTGCTCAACCAAAAAACAAACCAAAATTACTTATTTTGCATTTGTTTGCACTCTAAAACATATTTTAAAGCCACGCTGTTGGAATTTTCAAGCCTTTTTGAAATTAATTGTCTTTACTTATTTTGAAGCAAAAAGAAGAAAAAAAAAACCGCATATTCTCAAAAATTAAGAAAAAGAATAACTAACAGACATAATTTACTGAAGCTGTTAGTCTACTTTCACTAAAATGTTCAGTAAAAAAAAATCTTTTTCTTTTTGCTGAAAGTACCGAAAGAACAACTTAACCCGTTTTCAAGCACAAAGCAACCATTAGAAAATTAACTGGGATAGGAGAAAAAAAGCATCTTTATGGTTTGTCAGACAGACGCCAGTGGTCATTAACGTAGATTTCAGTTGACATAAGGACACTGACGCAAGCTCGTTTCCGTTTACGAAAAACCGCACTCATGACTGTAACTGAAGGAAAAGTAAAAAAAATAATAATAAACAAATGAATGAAAGAAAAGAAAAGGGCTTCGTGAGTAAGTTCTGTAGCTATATCATTAATGTCTGCAAATGTAGCAATTTGGGAAGTTTCTCGTTAAAGTTCGTCAACTAAAAGGGGTTATCACATGACTTTTTCCTATTGGAATACACAGAGCGGCTTGAAAGTTTAATACGCATTGTATTTAAATTCTGTTGCTCAAGATGTTTAATATCTCTTAAGCGTTTCCAAGGACTTTGCACAAAGAATCGGCATTTTTTAAAGATTTCAAACAATTTCGCAACAGAGAAAGGTGAATCACACTACTATACATAGCTATACTAAATACGTACACTTTTCTGGTAGCAGGCGTAGCTTAGAATTCATTTACGTGTAATATAAAATAATATTTAATGAAATGGCAATCACAAAACTTATCTTTAATACTACAGAAAATAGTCAATATAACAAGTAAAATATCAATGGAGAACGCGGTGTGATAGAATTCCTGGTATTAATGTTTGGCAGAGTCTTTATCTCAAACTAACAAATATCATCAAAGAATCAGGCTCGTCCCGATGGGAGGTCACAAGAGGTCATTGTAACCTTCCAAAAATTCCCTTAATTAGTAAAATTTACCTGGCATATTTGGAGGAAGCATTGCAAAATAGTAATTTTTCTTTCTTAAATTATGACGATGCTATGCTCATATTTTATTATTCGGGAAAATTTGGCGTTTCATTCGGAAAATTGAAAATTCCTGTCTTCCCAAAAGTTATAGTTCGGGGCGAGCGTCACTGGGTTCTCATGGAAGTTAAGTTTTCTACAGATTTTCTCATAATACTCAGTCGTTTTGTAGAAACCTTTACGGAAGTCCAGTTTACTCTCGATTTTTTAGTACATTGTAAGAAATAAATGTTATTTTTACAGTATAATGCATCAAATTTTACAGTAATTTTACAGTAGTAAACTGTAAAAATGCTAGTTTTAGTTTATTACTGTGCATTTTAGTTTTAAACTGGAACCTCTATTGCCAGTATTATACCGATGTTTTTACAGTATAATACAGCAGCCAATTTGATGGTAATAAACTAAAATTAGCAATTTTACAGTTTATAAACAGCAAACTTGATAATTTTAGTTATAAACTAAAATTACCAGTTTTACAGTAATAAACTTTAAAATAGCTAGTTTCACCGTTTATTACTGTGCTTTTACAGTTTTAAACTGAAACTTCTGCTTTCAGTATTATACTGTAAATACAAGTATATTTTTTGCAGTGTAGTACTGAAGCTTTTTTTTTTTTTTTTTTTTTTTCGTATATGACTGCTGAATCTGGTTGATGGGATTCATTTAAAACAAGAAAACAGGCGTTCATAACTTTCTATATTATTTATTTCAGAAAAACATGTCAACCAAATAGGTCCGATACCAGCTATGAATATAATTTCAAATACGAATCTTATCAGTCGCCAATCAGTCAACAAAGAAACTAAGAGAAGACGGACAGTATGATCTCATAACGTTCTATAACGTTTCAGCAAACGATAAAAAATTTAGCCATCATGCGACTTCGAAAAAAATTATTTGAACACTGGACATCGAATCAGTTCAAACACGAGGTCAACGAATCCGAAGACTGTAATCACGCAATGCATAATTAAACATTTTTTCACAGCAACGTACTCATTATACGAAATCATTAGATTAAAAAGAATAATTTGCATTTAATCATTGTCCTGCTTCCCGCACTTATGGATTCGTGACCCCTCGATAATTACGATAACAATATATTCCGGGGTTCAAAGATCTTCCAAATTCAGGGGAAATGGTTCCAGGCCACACAAACTTGTCGTGTGAGACACCTCTGTGTCTTTCTTCCTTCCTTCCCGGCCATAATTTGGACAGGTTGGTAATTAGATTAAATGTAGCAAAGTATAATTAATGTTCGAAAGGTCGTGGAACACTGGTTTCGGATTCTGTTTTCTTGAAAACATGGAGAAAATATTTAAATGAATGTTTATGCAGTCATCGTCCTAAAAATAGCTAAATTTATTTTTACTGAAAGAAATTTTTTTCTGATTCGTTCACATTCAACAACCTGCTTTTTAATGTCAGAGAACAATTTTATGCATAGTAAAATTGTATGCAAAGAAATTTGGCTTCATTGTAGCTTCTAACGAACATATGCTCGATTTTTTTCGTATTAAACAAGAAGTTCCGTGTAAAGCAGAAACACGCCTATGAAAAAATATATTTTGCAATTTGTGCGTCATGCTGTTGTCATTTTTTTTTAGTTTAATGGACAAAATAAAATATTCATCACTAAACCTGCTCATAGTTCCTGATAATTAGCACAAACGGTTCGCATGTGCTCCATACTATTTTTTATTCATTTGTAGATTTTCAATGAACTGAATATTTTCCCAAGCGAATTCAAAATTGTTTATGATTATTATTAATATTAGACATTAAAATACCAATGTGGTGACTTGGCGATTTTCAGTATTTGATTTTCATTAATAAATTTACTGTTTCAATTTCACATTTAATTTTTATGATTCATAGTATTTTTTTCGCAAAATAAACATGAAGATTTTAAGATTTCCATGCTTAAATTTAAGATAAATCTCTCACTGTTCGTGTCAAAACTGGTAATTAGCTGCTTTAAGACTTCAAAGAGATATTTTTAGGAATTTTAAGATTTAAAATATTTCATTTATCAAAACAGTATATATAATTTAACGCTAAAAGTTAACATAAAAAATGTTTTAAAAAAAGTTGAATTTCTGAAAAACTTCCAGTTACATGCAAAAATAATGACTCTTCAGTTTTATTTTGACTTGATGATAATAAATAAGATTTAACCAGATACATTTACAAGTTTTAAACCACTTTGAAGACGAAAAAATACAAAAAAATAAAAATCACAAGAAACTGCAAGAAATGACAAAGAGCGCTGTCAGAACAACTCAACTTCTGCTGCCTCCAAAAAATAATGTGCAACTATTTTCACATGTGGAAACATTGTATTTTCTGACCTATTGTGCTTCTCGGTTTCCGAAAAACAAATTTTTTCTTAGTTACCGGGAATGGCAAACAAAACTTAATCTCTAGGCATCTTTCAGATTTCATCCCGCAGTCTACTGATACTAGATGCATCATTTAATGGTACAACTCTAGCAAAGCCACGTTTTTACTCCTAATCATTAATTCCTTCCGCTGTCAAGAGGACGAAAGAAATAACAGAAGTATTTGCCGTCCATCCATCAGATATAAAAGATACGTATTGAACAAGATTAATTGTGCCTTATAATTTTCCTTTTACGTTGATACATGAATCAACCAAAATTTGAACTTGGAAATATTTTCGAGAAAGGATTCGATAGTTCTGACACATGTGATTCATTAATCTTTAAAACCAATCTCACCAACTTTGAAAAAGGTGAAAAGAAACTACTATCTGATAAAGCTATAAATTTTTAGCGCTCTTAGGTCATTAATATCCCATATTTTAGTCTTAGGGAGAGCTTCTTGACAAGTTTCCTGCTTGGAACAACCATTTTGTGTTTTTAACGTTTTGTTTCATGCCATTATTTCTGCCAATGTGATCTATCTTTTCCACTACAGCGTCGTCGATTTCCTTCTTTTTTACCAACGAAAACAGAAAGAATCGTTTGAGAAGGAATATCATTAAAAAATCTTCTGATTTTAATTCATTAGGGAGGAATATTTCTCACCTCAAATAGAAAATTGTTTCAAATCTGAACTATCATAAGTGTTGGATATAATTCAGCCACATTTCGTTTTTCAGAACCCAGAAAGCCTAAATTAAAATCACACTCAAATCATTTCTTTTTAGCTTTGGAAATAAAGTTTGGTGCGAATTGAAGAAACAAAAATTGCAAGTTGTGTGTAAATGAATAATATCTCTTGATGTAAAAAGGAAAGCGCTAAGCATTTGTTTAATGCGCGTGGATTCCTTTTTCTGTTTAAATATAATATAGTGTGCGCAAACTTGGAAAAACCATTTCTAGCCGCAAACTAAACAATATTTCTACTTTAAAAAAAATAATAAAAAATAAATAAGTAAACAAAAAAGTAAATAAAATAAAGAGCGTAATTCGGTGCAGTACTGCTTGTATGATGGCAGGCTTATGCGAGTTTCGCGTTTAATGATTTTCAATCTTACATCGAAGGTGTTCGGTGGTGAACGCAAGGACCCTCGAAGTTAGTTGCATCAATACGATACTTCAAACTTAGGTATACAAATGATAGAAAAACAAGAGCGAAAGTTTTCTCTTAGCTTCATAGGCGAGTCATCGGCAAGTACATCAGACATTAATATTCTGAAGTTTTTCTCAAATATCAACAACTTAAATCAATAAAACGTTGGCGAAGGCAGAAATGAATGCATCATATATTAATTGCTAACTGGATGAGCGACAAGAAAGATTCTCACATTTCATGCGCAGTATAATCAAAGATACTCTAGTTCACATTTAGCTCTCTCCATTTGCCATTGAGGTCTCTAATAGCGGTATTTAAGTAACATTAAAATATATGACATGGTTTGAATTATGTGAAGCAGCTAAATGATTTTAAAACAAAGAGGAGAAAATTATTATTGATCAGCAGACTTTTGTCAGTTTTCTGGTTGTGGCTCAGTTCAAGACTAAGAGCAATTTTAAACTTCACACTTTTGGATTCTACTTGAAACTTGCTTTTCTACAGCGGTATTAAGTACTTTCTTCACTTTATTCGAAAACGTGCAGTTCAATGCCTTGCCTGCATCGATAAATGCTTCAGTATCGGTTTAACAACCTAACTTTTAGAAGCAGAAAATGTAAACAAACTTATTTCTAAGTGAATACTTTATTGAAAACCCAATTCAGAATAAACAAAGCTATGAGACCAAGCAATTTTATCCTTTCTCAACTTCAATTGTACTACAGCAGAACTGTATTAAGTACTAGCAAGGTCCAAGAGAGGACAAGGTTTTCGGCGGCCCTGAATACTAATATTTTAACTTCAAAATTTATCAATAAATTCAGTTGCTGGAACATTTCTGCATAGCAACTGAAAGCACTTCAGATGATAAAGAGGAGAAAATAGTTTCTGAGCAACTGCAGAGAGGGAGGATAAAAAAAAATATACAAGGGCCTGTCCCAAATATATTTCTCTCAACAAAGATGAAACTGAAAGCACCCCAAGACAAGTAAAAAAAGAAAGAAAAAACCGAGCATTTATAATGCAAATATCAGACAAAAGAGTCTGATGACTGTTGGATGGTTCCTCTTATCGGGCACACCTCCCACTCATGGGTTTTTCAGAATTCCGGGATGATTCCATACAGGTTCTACAGGGGCAACTTCACCTTCCTTGCCTTCAACTGTGTCTACTTGAATAGACATTCTTATTCAATGCATCTCGCGCGCGAGCACGTAGAGTCATAATTTGTGGGTGGAGTACCAGACATTCGTTCGAGTACACGTGAATCGCATACGAGGCCCTTAATTAAACAATGCAAAACCTGCTGTTGTAGAATTGATAAAGAGGGAAATGTTCGAATTATTTTTCAAGATAGTTCTTTTTTTTTCGTTTCGGGGAAGAAAAGATGATGTTTGTGGAATAAGTTTTACACAAAAAAGGAAGACATTAGGATGAAGACGCGATACTCATGACATTTTAAAATTTAACCACGAATATGTAGTACAACACTAATTTTGCTTTTGGGAAAAATGCATATGTTCTAGATGTTGATGGGGTGTGAAATGAAATGGAGGAAGAACTTCTAAGTATATTCAGGGGATATGGCAACTCAGCAGTCCTGTCCTGACTTAGAAGAATTTATTTGCTTTGCGTAAGTAGGCGATGATAAATCTCAAAATATAAGAGTTGCAGTCATACCTTTAGCTTTAGTACCAAGAATTTTTAGAACCTAATACACTGTAAATTCAGCCTTATTTACGAGGACTCAATAAAGAAAGGAGCTCATGTCAGCTTAGGTTTAGTCCTCTTTTTTTAATTTGTACAATGAATCTTTATATTTTTCATATCAGATGGTACTCAGACTAATATCAGAATATTACGCATGAGTTTAAGATCTTAAGGTAATAAAGCTTCTGTTGTTTTGTTAGAAATTAAGCCCAGCTTGTTCACAGAGCAAAATTCGGAAACTAATTTGATTCTTAATCCACCGTGTAAGAAAACCGACTGAGACATGAGTATTTTGATGTGTGAATGCTCCTGTTTTTATGCATTCAATTAGTAGAGATCGAGTAGATTCAAATCGTCCTTTGTGCTTCTTCAGAATGAACCCAAAAAATGGTGCAATTAAGAGAGTTTGACTTGATAAATGTCAGACAGGTAGGTCATTTACACGCAATACTTGATTTTGCTGCATAGTGATTTCTTCCAGTGTCATAAGAAGACATCTTTCACTATTCTACCATATGCCCATTGAGCATCAGCCAAAATAATTCTTGTTTCATAGCATGACCTATCCATAGTAGCCAAACTTAATTCCGGAAAATTGTGTGGGAACCTTCAAGTGTAGTCTGGAATGCAAACGTTGTCTAAGTGAAAAAGTGCCATAAATCATGCGTCCAAAATAGCAAATTACAGTGGTTTGGTGCATTGAAAAGTATTTGCATTAAGGGGCATATTATGTGACCGATATTTCAATAAGAAAACTCGACTGTACTACTCATAGATAAATTGATCAACTCATTTGTTGAGTGATGAAAATTAAAAAATGGCTTTTTTTTTTTTTTAATCTAACGAAACAATAAGGAATAGCCTTGGTGGTCCTGTACCTCAGTCAATGCACTGAAGTTCAATGTAGGGTTTGGTAATTGTATTTTATACTGATAGACTTATCTTTTAACACACAATTAACATACATTTGGCGAATGGCCAACGAGCATATAGGGTATACTCCAAGACATTGTGGAAGTGGAATATATGATAAGAAAGCAAACCGTATACTCCATCTTAATTAGACGAACAGAATTATCTTTTATTCCGGGAACAATTTATTTACAACGTATAAATAATTTCACTCTATTCCTTAACTTTTGCTTTTTCTTCATTCAACTGTTCTCCAAATTAAGGGCGAAGACAAAGTGTTTAGAGAGACGGGTAGCTAAGTAACATCGTCGTGTGCATGTAAAATACAATGTTGTGTGCAGTTAAGATCTTTTAGTTCTTTACTGAAGCACTAGAAGCACATATGAACGAATTTAGACAACGTAAGTAAATTTTTAAGAGAAAGTTGGAAAAAAAGAAATGTGATTAATAACCACGTATTATTGAAATGTAATTATCTCGGCAGAGGGCGAGTTCATTTTTAATGCTGCTTCCATCCAGCTGCTTTAAATCTTTTACAAACAAGCCTTTTCATATGCAAATGTTTTCAAAGAGGTTTTTCAGTTCTAAACAAAAAACATTCTCCGAAAAAAGAAGAAAAATCATTAGCAACTTAATACAATTTCCAAAGTTGAAGTCTGCGGCGACTTCTATTTCAATCTGGGTGGATGGAAGACCCGCTTCCAGCATCTTGAGGTTAAGGACAAGGGCGTTTTCCTCTTCCAAAATGATTTGCGGTGGAAAATGAACACTCAAACTGCTTTACCAGGAGGGGAGAGAACAGGGCGGATTGGAATGCTGGAGCATTCAGTGCATTCATCGCTGCACTTTGTCATCAAAATTGTGGAGAACTTTTCTTGACGACAAAACAATAGGAGGAAAGTGGACCGTCCTGCCTTAAAGTATTACCAGTGGTATGAGCAATAAAAATGGAAAGGAGGCTACTATAAGAGTGGTATCGGGTAGTACATGCTCCACGGCCCCAAAATCCTAAACATTAAAAATTTGAAGGATGTGAACCCTTAAAAACTATCGCATTTATTGATCTGAAATTGAAACGAAAATCGTCACGACAATCATCTACGATTATTTTCAGTTATTTCATGATACCATGAGTTGGAAAGAAAACGGATGTAGGCGACCTGTCTGTATCACTTTTAGGACTTTCTTTTTTTCTCTCTTTGTTACCGTTTTCCATCCGTTTTTTTCTGGAAATGATACTTTTGTTCACGTTCCCAGTGCTGTAATTTTTTCGCTTAGTGAAAGAGATTTTACATACGCTTAGCATTGGAATCAGTTCTAAGAACGATTAAAATGCTGACAGTTTTTGAGGTCAAACCATGGCTTGTATTGATTATTATAGTATTAAAAGAACTCTCCTGTTAGTCTCCCTAGACTGCATATTTTTTTTATTCATATATACAAGGCTTCTGCAGACGAATGAGGCAAGAGAAAAAAAGGAAGGAACTTTCGATTTTTTAATTATTATTGATTTCTTTTTTTTTTAAATTATTTCTGGACGATTTGTCATTTTCTTGAAATGAAAAGTTCACTTCCTTGAAAAACTTTTAAAAAGTTTTGCATACGATGGAAAATAAAATTGCACATGAACGTTTAAATTAATTTACTTTCACAATTAAACTTCTAATTTGCATCAAACTTTGACTCATGATCCCCACATTTATTACGAGGCTACCTGGTCATCTCATGCCACGGACTCTTGCAATTTAGTCCCGTTTTGAAATATGCATCTCAAAGTAATTTTTAATCGCATTTTTCCTCTAGGACCTCTATTCCGCAGGGACTCTATTAGCGTTACATCCCCTGGCCTCCCCTATGTGGGAGCAGTCCTCTAACTTCTCAAAATTGAATTGATGAGTTTTGACTGGTTTAACGAATGCACGTTTCGATAAAGAACTTAATTATGTCCGTTATCAGTCTGCTATCAATGCAATTTACTCCCAAACGAGTTTTAAATAAAGGAAAAATCACAAAGTTTAAAGCATAGTGTAATCACTTACACAGAAAAATTAATTAAGAATTTAAAAGACATCAATAATAGAAAAATAATGATAGATAGGGAAATAATAGAGAATAGAGAAAAATGATATGAATAAAAATGAATATATAAATAAAAACTTTTTTTTTTTTTTTTCATTTGGATGCACCCCTTTTGCAAAGATTCTGCTGGCACCCATGACGGTGGGTACCATGATTTTAATCACTTCTCGCGCAGCAGTGATACAGTACATGCATACCAGAAAAACTAAACCTTTGACCTTTCTCAGAACGATGTTATAATTACAGAAGTTACGCTTCCGAATTTATCATTTAATTTCAAGCGCATGATAGCGTCTATAACTCTAGTTGAACGTATATTCACACGTAAAAACTCAAGTCAAAAACTGAACTCAGATCATAAGGACGGAGTGTGAATAATTAATTAGACATAATAGTACAAGCATTATATCACAGTGAAATTAACACGACACTTTTAAAAAAAAGTTCCCAGAAGACATTGCACCTGTTGCAACTCTGCCAACGACCCCTTTCGGAATATAACCCGACCAGTTAAAAAAAAAAAAAAAAAACTAGTTCCCGAGTTGCAGCATTCAGTTACTTATTCTGCGGTTTCATATGACAGTAGGGGAAAAGAAGAAAATTAAATCCCTGAATGAAAGGGATTTTCCCTCACAGATCTTGGAATTAATTCAGAATGTTCTTGAGACAGTCAAGGAATTTAATTCATAAAAAGGATTTTCTTCGCAGCTTTACGCTGTAAAAACAGAAATTAATTCTGCCTTTTTTTTTTTTCACAAAAATATTTTTAAATGCGTTTCTAAACTAGAGATTTAAACAAAACTTGCAACTCTCGGATAATTTTCAGATTTAGAGAATTACTCCCATTTATCTGGATTCATCAGGAATGCTTTATGAACAGCTGAATTTGTTTAAGCATCTTTTCTACTAGTTTATTTTTCTTTTTTTACAATATATGTAAGTAGATCGCTATTAAAAATATTACAGGTTCTTGCACCAACACATTTCAAGTTCAAGCATCTTTAACTTTTCGCACATTTATTAAGCTTAAAATTAAGAAAATTGTCAAATGCAAGAAAAATAAGAAAATTTGAGGACTTCGATGGAAAAAATAGGACAACTTCACTTTTCGCTGGTTTGGGGTTTTACACTGAAATATGTAAATAGAAATATTGTCCTTCATTCTGTACAAGAACGAGATAACTCCGGCCTATGGTCCAGAAAATATTAAGGAAAAGAGATGAGACAAACTACGGAACGATACAGCTAATCAATAACTAAATTATTTTTGAGAAAATCAAGTGTTCTTTATCACAAGACTCGCCTTATTTCTTAACAGAACCAAATCTTCTTTTTTTTTTTTTACTTATTAACCTTTTAACTGTTATTTCGATGATTTGCGTACATAAATGTTCTCACTTATCCCGAGATAGATTCAGATTCGACAAAGAGATGAAGCCGAAATAAACTACTCCCGAGATATATTCGGGTATAACCATACCGATTTACTCAACAAAAAAAAAAAAAAAAAATTACCCCTAGTAATAGTCGGAGGGGACATTTTGAAACATCAGTGCTGTACCCGAGATAATTTTGGGCATGAGTTAAAAGGTTAATTAAAATTTAAAACGTATTTTGATTATTATACATAGTTTGCGCAAGAACGGGACAGCTGCAATACGTAACAGTTAATTACTCACAGGTAACATTCTATTGTATTAAAATGTTACTGAAATCGGTTTCATATAGGCAAATTATAACAAAACGTGGCATAAAAATAAAATCTTAGAAAGTTTTTTTTAAACTTTTTTTGTGTGTGTATGTGTGTTATTCAGAAAGTTTTAAAAAATGTAAAGCAGTTCCCTTCTTGTCAAGAAATCTTCAATTGTAAAATGGAAAACATTGCAGAAAATAAGCGACTCAATGAATAGGATTAATTTCAAAAACTAGTTAGCCAAAGTCTGCAAAATTAAAGGTCAAATGTATAAGTTCTACATCACTTCGATGAGCACCAATGGATTCCGTCGCATAGACGAATTACGTTTAATGTTGCTTCAGACGACATTATTACTTTTTTCCTAATTGTCAAGAGTTTATAAACAGTTAGTAGTATTGAAAACTGAAGAACAGAATAACAGACAAAAACGGTAAGACAAGCATATTAATTATGGGAAAGGAATAAAACTTATAATTGCGAATTGTTGCGGTATCAGCAGCACCAGGAGCTTTGCGCAACTCAAATTGAAACGCTTTCATACAGCAGAGCCAGCAAATTTGTCTGCTTGACGCATAGCACTAAATAATTAAAGATGACTATTTCATTTTTAGCTAACTTAGAATGAAATACTTATTACTCGTCAGATTTGCGGCCAAGGTCTTTCCAAGCTGGGAAAAAAACCATAAATATGAAGTACACTAAAAGAGATCAAAGTACGCAATGAAATGGCTAGCATGCAGAATTCTAGGCACGATTAGCCAAGGGCGGATTCAGAAATTTTTCAAGGGAGGGTGATTGCTTTTTCTTACTTACTCTTTACTATGCATACTGGTTAACAAATATTGCACTGCAAAAAATAAATTGTTGTTTTTACAGTAAAATACTCACAGCCGAGATTCCAATTTAAAACTGTAAAATGTACAGTAATAAACTGTAAGACTAGCAATTTTGTAGTTTCTTACTGTAAAGTTAGAAATGTTACAGTTCATTGCCGTAAAAGTTAGCGTTATTATACTGTAAAAACAACAGTATAATACTGGCAGCAGAGGTTTCAGTTTAAAACTGTAAAATGCACGGTAATAAACTGTTAAATTAGCAATTTTACAGCTCATTACTGTAAACTAGCAATTTTACAGTTTATTACTGCAAAAATAGCAATTTTTACAGTTCATTACTATAGAATTAGCTGTGCTATACTGTAAAGACAACATTCATTATTTACAGTGTGGTCAAAGGATTCGGACTTCAATTCCGAAACATTTACGAGGAAGACCCCCAAACCTTTCCCCAACTTCATTAAAGCTCGTATAACATTGCATTTTTAGAGCTTCAATATCGAAAAATTACTAGTAAAGAGTCCTCCAAGGAACGGGGTAGCCCCAGCGCTACTCCCTTGTATCCGTCCCTGACCTTAGCATGCTAATTTCGACTACTTTCGACATTGGGATTATCTATAAATGATGTCGGGCTAGGAGGAGAAAAGTAAATCTCTAAAATTGTGACCCTTTGTAACAAGGAGGAATAACAAAGAGTATGGCATTACATAATCTAATTAAAATAAAGCTTTTTTTTTTTAACTATGTGTTAAAAGTAATATAACGTGATGTGTGACTTGACCATTTTTATCTAATCAAATTCTCCACTTACACTACCAAAATTCAAAATTTTTGATAGTGGATACTTTAAAATTAGTCGCTATTTTTTTAATTAATCGCTACTGTATTCAGGACCTTTTTTTTTAATGAAAACGATGAGGAAATTTTGAGGAACTACGGTAACAAGAAGTTCTGTCAAGAACTAAACGAGCCAACTTTCCCGTACATCGACATCAACATTCTCGCATCTGATCATTATTCTCTTGATTATCTGAAACTGAAAATTATGTCAAACATACCTTTTTAGCACATAGAGCTGATTTCGAAAAGCAAAATATACCCCTCTCATCAGATGAAATAGACACGTAAAAAGTAATTAACGAATAAATAAAGCTTTGTCGCACCTTTTAAAGAGTGCAACTGTTACATTTCCTCCGTAGAAAAAATCCTCCATTGTTTTCAAAAAAATAATAATAATAATAATAATAATAAAATAAATAAATAAATAAATAAAAGTACAAAGAGCATCAAAACGTATTTTATCAAAGAAAGAAAAAACAAGAAGTTCTGTCAAGAACTAAACGAGCCTACTTTCCCGTACATCGACATCGGCATTGTAGCATCTGATCAATATTCTCTTGATTATCTGAAACTAAAAATTATGTCAAACATATCTTTATAGCACTTAAAGCTGATTTCTGAAAGCAAAATATACCCCTCTCATCAGATAAAATAGACACGTAAAAAGTAAATAAACGAGTCAATAAAGTTTTGTCGCACCTTTTAAAGAATGTAACTGTTATAGTTCTTCCGTAGAAAAATTCCACAATCGTTTTCAAAAGAAAAAAAAATAAATAAATAAAATAAAAGTACAAAGAACTTCAAAACACATTTTATCAAAGAAAGAAAAAAAACTTGTTCGTTATTAAAATGTCTTGAATTTCATTTTTAATCCGTTGCCAGTTGTTAAATATAAATAAGGAATAAAATGCTCTCGTGAATGAAAAATTTTTGTTGACAAAAAAAAAAATCGTCTGATAAAAAAAAATAATAATAATAAATTAAACAAACAAATAAATAAATAAACAAAAAATCGTTTGCCGAGTCAGTCATTTTTTCTGAGCCTGCATTTCCGCCATGTTTGCGGAGTCGGAGTCGGAATCAGAGTCCTCACAGAAGATTATTCAGAAAAGTACTTTACAGTACATTATTTATCAAAACCATTTTCTTACAAAGTTAGTTTGAAGGAAATCCGCCTTGAAGTTCAGAATCAAAATTCAATTTAAATTTCTCCGTAGGCGCTCACGTTAAAATTTTTTCTGAACGGTTTATCATTGAACGAAAAATGGTTCAAATTGAAAAGTGAAATATAGGAATGAGCCTCTCCGAGATCTTTCGAACAAAAAAAAGTTTATTCAATTCGGACGGTTCACTTAAAAGTTATTATGTGGAGAAAGGTTGTTTGAACGGTTCAATGTTGAACAAAATAAATGTTAAAATTGAAAATTTAAGTACGGTAATGAAGCATCCTTGCCGAGACCTTTTGAACAAAAAAAAGTTTGTTTAAATCGGACTGTTCATTCAAAAGTTATTAGGTGTGAGAGCTTGTTTGAACGGTTCAATGTTGAACGAAAAATTGTTCAAATCGAAAATGTAGATACGGGAATGAAGTACCCTTGAAAATATCTTTCGAACAAAAAAAAGTTTGTTTAAATCGGACGGTTCACTCAAAAGTTATTAGGGGTGAGAGCTTGTTTGAACGGTTCAATGTTGAACGAAAAATTGTTCAAATCGAAAATGTAGATACGGGAATGAAGTACCCTTGAAAATATCTTTCGAACAAAAAAAAGTTTGTTCAAATCGGACTGTTAACTAAAAAGTTAATATCGCGGGCCAGGTTGTTTGAACGGTTTAAAGTTGCACCAAAAATTGTTCAAATCGAAAAATCAAATATGGGAATGAGCTGTACTCGCCGAGATCTTTCCAACAAAAAAAAGTTTGTCCAAATCGGAATATTCATTCAAAAGTTATTAGGGGGGGAAAGGTTGCTTGAACGGTTCAATGTTGAACCAAAATTGTTCAAATCGAAAAATCAAGTATGGGAATGAGTTGTAATCGCCGAGATCTATCCAACAAAAAAAAGTTTGTTCAAATCGGAATGTTCATTCAAAAGTTATTAGGGGGGAAAGGTTGCTTGAACGGTTCAATGTTGAACGAAAAATTGTTCAAATCGAAAATGTAGATACAGGAATGAAGTATTCTTGAAAAGATCTTTCGAACAAAAAAAAGTTTGTTCAAATCGGACTGTTAACTAAAAAGTTAGCATCGCGGGACAGGTTGTTTGAACGGCACAAAGTTGAACCAAAAATTGTTCAAATCGAAAAATCAAATATGGGAATGAGCTGTACTCGCCGAGATCTTTCCAACAAAAAAAAGTTTGTCCAAATCGGAATGTTCATTCAAAAGTTATTAGGGGGGGGGGGACAGACAGACCGACCGACAGACACACAAATTCCCCATCTCAATACCCTACTTTCAAATTTTTAATTTTTCGATATTTATTTCATTTTTTTGTTTCTTTTTGACTTTTTTTTACTTGGCGATATTTTTTTTACTTGGCGATATTTTTTTGGACTTGGCGATATTTTTTGGACTTGGCGACATTTTTTAGATGCATTAAGCCAATTTTAATGCTTTTTTCGTCTCTTTTATTTTTAACGGGAAAGTAGGCTAAAAAAGAAGAAAAAACATGTCCGTTAATAAAATGTCTCGAATTTCACTTTTAATCGGTTGCCAGTTGTTAATATAAATAAAGAATCAGGGGCCGCGCTAAGCGTTCGCCACCTCGCCAAATGCTATAAAATAGAAAATTCGGCGAAAAAAATTCTGATTTGGCTAAAGTATTGGCGAATGGAAAATTGTCAGAAATTTTCACTTGGGGGAAAAATACACTTATTACATTAAAAAAACAAACAATTAAAATTCTTTGATTAAAACTCTCGAAGTTTGGCTAAGACTTTTGAAATTTGGCTTATTTACTGGCTAACAACTTAAAATCCTTAGCGCGGTCCCTGAGAATAAAATGTTCTCGTGAATGAAAAATTTTTGTTACAAAAAAAATCGTCTGCAAAAAAAAAAAATAAATAATAATAATAATAAATAAAATAAAACAAATGAATAAATAAACAAAAAATCGTCTGCACAGTCAGTCATTTTTTTTTTTTTTTTCTGAGCCTACATTTCCACCACGTTTGCGAAGTCGGAGTCGGAATCAAAGTCCTCACAGAAGATTACTCAGAAAAGTACTTTACAAACACTACTTATCAAAACCATTTTCTTACAAAGTTAGTTTGAAGGAAATCCGACTTTAAGTTCAGGATCAACATTCAACTTAAATTCCCCGTAGACGCTAATGTTAATTTTTTTTCTGAACGGTTCAATATTGAACGAAAAATGGTTCAAATCAAAAAGCGAAATATGGAAATGTATGGGAAAGCCTCTCCGAGATCTTTCAAACAAAAAAAAGTTTATTCCATTCAGACGGTTCACTCAAAAGTTATTAGGTGGGGAAAGGTTGCTTGAACGGTTCAATTTTGAACGAAAAAATGCTCAAATAAAAAATTTAAATAGGGTAATGAAGTATCCTAGCTGAGATCCTTCGAACAAAAAAAAGTTTGTTTAAATCGGATTGTTCACTCAAAAGTTAGCATCGCGGGACAGGTTGTTTGAACGGTTCAAAGTTGAACCAAAAACTGTTCAAATCAAAAAATCAAATATGGGAATGAGCTGTACTCGCCGAGATCTTTCGAACAAAAAAAAGTTTATTCCATTCGGACTGTTCACTCAAAAGTTATTAGGTGGGGAAAGGTTACTTGAATGGTTCAATGTTGAACCAAAAATGTTCAAATTGAAAATTTAAATACGGTAATAAAGTATCCTTCCCGAGATGCTTTGAACAAAAAAAAATTTGTTTAAATCGGACTGTTCATTCAATAGTTATTAGGGGTGACAGCTTGTTTGAACGGTTCAATGTTGAACGAAAAATTGTTCAAATCGAAAATGTAGATACGGGAATGAATTTACCTTGAAAAGATCTTTCGAAGACAAAAAAGTTTGTTCAACTCGGACTGTTCACTCAAAAGTTAGCATCGCGGGACCGGTTGTTTGAATGGTTCAAAGTTGAACCAAAAATTGTTCAAATCGAAAAATCAAATATGGGAATGAGCTGTACTCTCCGAGATCTTTCCAACAAAAAAAAGTTTGTCCAAATCGGAATGTTCATTCAAAAGTTATTAGGGGGGACAGACAGACCGACAGACAGACCGACCGATCGACCGACCGACCGACACACAAATTCCCCATCTCAATACCCTACTTTCAAATTTTTAATTTTTCGATATTCAATTTACATTTTTATTTTTTTAACTTGGCGATATTTTTTGGACTTGGCAATATTTTTTAGATGCATTAAGCTACTTTTAATACTTTTTTCGTCTTTCTTTTGTTTTTAACGAGAAAGTAGGCTAAAAAATGGGAGTGCAGATAAGGCCATAAAAATTAGGCTTGTTGCTATAGTGTATAACATATTTGTACAAATTGGAAAAAGGAAATTTATTTATTTATTTTTTTAATAATTATGCATATAAACAGTAAATTTACAGATTTCCATATACTTTTACCTGGAAGTTGACAAATAAAAATGGGTAGCTGTCTGATTTTAAGACATCAATTCTCTTCAAAAAGTAAAACTTATTTTTTAAAAAAACTGATATAATGTGTTAACAAATAAAAATCAATTTTATCGAAAAAAATAATTTATATATTGTTTTTCCTACATTTAACTATCGTTTGATTTTTATAACACCACCCAAGTTATAAGGTAATAACACAACGTTACAAATCACAAATTAGCAGGAAACTGCAGACACGTGTTTCAGGAATAAAAGAAACCCGTTTTTCAATGCAAAAGAAACAAGCTTATGGATAAAAAGTCATCTGACAATAGCCAAAAGCCAATGTATTTATTTTTGCCTGTTCATACTTATTCGTTGTGTATTAGTATGCCATCAACATTAAATTTGATCTGTATCATATGCATTTGTATTAAATTGGTTTTACACCTCATTATGAAAACTTTTTAGAGAGCACTAGAACTATAATAGTTGGGTAATTTTTAAAAATATCAATTTTAAGTTTAATCATATTTATAAGTGTAAATTAATAAACAACAAAAGTTTCTGAAGTCTTTCAAAAAAAAAACAAAAAAATCCGATTTAAATAAAAAAAAATCTGATTTAAATTTAAAAAATCATAGTTTTTTAACACTCTGACATTTTGAAAGGTGTTATTTTGATGAAATTGTAACTATCTAACTAGTTTACAAGCGATCCTCGGAAATTGATTTTAAAAAAATATATAATTACTTGTTTACACTTTGTAGACACAGTCTTTAAAATTCGCCAACACCGTGCATTTTGCATTTAAGCCAAAATTATTCCAAACAAACTCGGCACAAATTTAGCTTCAATTAATAATAATGAAAAAAAAAGTAAAGAATGAAACTTTGCTAAATTGATACATATCAGATATCCTTAGTCATTATATTCTTTTTCTCTTCACATACCAAACAAACAAGTCATAAAAATCGCGCGGGGGGGGGGGGGGATACGCACAATTATTCCATTTATTAAGCAGTAGATGCTTCCTTTTTTTTACATTTCGAATACAGTTACGAAAATATCCTACGATCTTTTCCAAAGTACACAAACAGAAGATATCAAAACTTGACATCTGAATCAGAATACGTTCGATCGATCGTAATTAATTACACTCGTAGCTGATCATTAAATTATCGTCGTAGATATTCCCCCATTGTTCCAAAGTTATCATCCTACTTAGGGCCGGACAAACATGAAAGAAAAAAAATATGTAATCACTATTTTCTGATCAAATATAATTAAGGTTGCTTTTGGCATTTTTTCTTCTTCATAGACTTAATTTACGTCTACCGACTGGAAGCACACATACTTTGCTGCTCATTAATAAATTTAATGTGATAGCACTTTTGGCTTACGAATCTTTTCTCTGCGTGCAGTTTCTAGTTCCTTTTATGCATATAAGTTGTTTATTTTAAGATTTATTTTATTTTTTATTTTTTTTGTGGAGTTTCAAGCAGCAGATGTAATAAGAATAGAAAAGGGCAAAACTTAAAGAAAATCCTTAGTCATAAGTGGCCGGCAGAAACAGTATTATTAGCAGCCACTTTTTTGAAATAATGGCCTCTTTTTGTAACTCAAAGTGCAAAATGGTATGTATTTTTTAATTTATTGAAACTAGAGATGCATAATTACAGAAAACCACCAGCAAAAAAAAAAAAAAGTTTCTTCAAGTGGGGGAGGACAAAATGGAAAAATCGATTTTTTAAGGGTTAAAATGAAGGTTTATTATTTTTTTTTGAAGAAAATAATAAACATTGCACTGAAGATATATTTGTATCAGTTTATGCATTTTAATTGTTATTAATATTTAAACCCAACTTGTTTTCACCCTAAGGCAACCTCATGCAAATTGTTTCTCGCCCAGAACACATATAAAATTTGAAGAATATTTTTAAAATATTCTACATAACATGAAAAAAAAAAAAAAAAAAAAAACATACTGAAGGAAAGGACACCATGAACCAAGAATTGTTTTCTTTACTTGTTTGCATCTGCTTTTCAGCAACTATTTCTGAATATTTTACTCCAAATTTAATAACATAGAGAGATTATTCGTGGTAGTATTCGATTTGCAGCATTGAACAAAACAAGCTACACTGGTCAGCTTGCTTTATAATAAAGCACTTTTGTTAAAAGTACTTGGTATCACTCGCTCTTCAGTTTTTCGGTCGCCATCTTGTTTACGCTGTTTATGAAATAAGTTTTGTATGTTTATAACCTTCTATTCTTGTTTTAAAATAATGTGTAGTTTAATTAATTTAGTTTTTGTTAATTGTTTATATATGTAATTATTTTTAATGAACCTTTTCACATTCTTAATGAAGTCTTTCAACAAACGAAGTCGTTTAAATGAACGAATTTAATGTACGGGTAAAAAAATCAACTATTTTTTGATAAGTGGATCGAAAGAAAAACGACTTTGCCCATCTCTACTAAATTCTAAACAATCTACACGCTGAGTATTTACTTCTTCTATACGGGTTAATACCTGTTCTATCCTTGCTCTACCAGTTAGTTTTCAGTTTGAACGAATGCACACATAAAGCAAACGTTAGCTTTAAATGATTTCAAGCTCTAATTTTCCATGTTAAAAATTTCAGACGATAACACAATATGACATGCGAAAGGAGAAACAAAAGAGATTAAATGAAAACATTTCAATTTTTTTCGCTGACACAATAATCGTGACTAGTGTTTTCTAAGGAACTAGATCAAAAATAAAACTCATGTAAACGAAATTCTTGCGTTGGGGTTCCTTAATTTATATCGTCTGCCTACAGCTTTGTTAAATTTGAAAGAGCGCTTCATCTCTCTCTTTTTAAATATATTATCAAAAAAACAAAAAAAACACTACTTCGACTGCATTTATTACCTACACAAAATGAGGATACTAGACGCCGCCAGACATAAAACAAAAGGATTCCGACTTCATTGTGCGATACACGGAGGGGGAACTTTTAATTCAGTAATGCATCACTGTCATCTCTGTTAACATCATGAAACGTGAAGTTTCCAAGAACATAATCAGCTTACAGAGATTAATTAAAAATGATTTTAAATTAATTCAGGTTATAACCTATCCATTATCAAGAAAAGCGAGGAAAAAAATTAAATTTAATGGATCATATGTAGTTTATTTATTTATTTTTAATTAACTTTTTTTAATTCCAACTGGGAGCAAAGGGTTAACATCATCGTGCTAATTCTAAAATGAGTGAATAACATCATACTCATTATTCAGAGAAATTAAAACAATTTGCAGGCCCCTATTTTGTTTCGTATTTTCCCTTAAAAATCCGTATTAAATAGTAAGAAGCGAAGAACTAAATCAAAATAAAAAAAAAATAATAATAACAATTTTACCTTCAACATCTCCACTAATTAGTGTTTTTGATATTTTCCTATGTATACATTTAGCTTTAGTTTAAAAAAAATAGCACATAATGATTTGGCATACAGGGAAATTAAATTATCTTACATCTAGCGGTATCAAAGTTAGTGTTTTCATATAGGATATTGAATATAAAATATATTTAAAAAAAAATGTTTTTGAACGTATTTCTGATTCAGAAACATCATGTATTTCTGAACACTTTATTTTGTGCAAAACATTTCAAAATTTCTAGTTTTACCAAAGTGGAAATAACTCCCTGGAGAAAAGAAACGGAAAAACATCTGGTTTTTCCCAAATTTTCCGACTCTCTCTCCTTTTTTTTTCATTTGATATTTAGTGTGAATAAAATACCTAAAAGATCGTCTGTGATTTTTGCAAACCCTTTTACTTTTAGAAACAGGGAACTCAACAACAAATCGTAAAAATTCGAAAAGAGAGGGGAAAAAAACACACAAAAAAAAATCATGGTTTAAAACTGCAATCCTTGATTTAAGAAATTATAATTTGTCAAAATGAGAATTCAATTTCTTTTCTCCTTCAGTTTAAACAGGAGAGATAAATCTCCTATCCTGAGCATCAGAAGATCTCTACATTAAATTAGGCAAAGATCCGACATAAACTATGGATTTGTATCAGTAACATGCGCAACACCCAAATACATCCATTCATTAGATTTGCATTTAAAACTCGACACTAAGCTTCCAAGTACTATCCATGTGGGAAAACGCCGCTGAAGAGTTTAAACAGGTTGTTATTCACAAAACTTGCATCGGAAATCAAGAAGGCAATCTTAAATTTCTAATACAATTCTCAGAGTTATTTATTTCAGTCGCGAAGCTCAGGAACTATTGAACTTACAAGACAAACAACAAGAGGAAAAACTACCAAAATATCGGACATAAACTACTCTCACAACCCTTCTCACATTCCCAACTTGCCAAGGAGCAAGAACACAAAGACGCTATTATGTTCACCGCTAATATATATGGCAGAGTTTCAGTGTTAAATGACGAGTAGCAGACAAGGGGATGGTTATTACAGAAACCAATAAACCAACCGCAGTGGGTGCACGTGGCAGCACCAGAACCTCGTGCACACAAAGCACAGAGCTGTGCCTTAGCCATTGACCCCGAAAACTTCCTGAGAAAGTATTATTTTAATATAATAAAAGAATTGGACTTTTCGGGAAAAAAAAAGAAGGCAGTAAACTCGGTTCGGCGGATTCTGTCGTCTCGTCTTGCCGGGTTTAATGTCAGTTTTTGTTTCTTTCGTGATGATGCTCAAGATGAAAATAGCTTCCTCCTTTTCTCCACTCCCCCTTTCTCCAAGAACCAGTTGAGGAGCTCTTTAACATGAGCCATAACTTGAAATCGAAACTCATGGTATGGAAGGGGGGGGTCATCAAAAAGACAACAACAGTTCTTCAGACTTCCCAGAGTTTAATTACTTTCTTTAATATAGCAAGAACTCACAAAGCAAAGAAATTAAAAGGTTCTTGACACTTTCAAGACCATATAAGGGTGGGTAGTCAGTGTGTAACTGTTTATTTTCTTTTTAGTCGTTACATGAATAAAAATCATAAGAAAAATACATAACAATTGTGCGAGCGTGTGTTCTTCTTTTTAGAACTTAATTCAGAGGTGTGCATCAGAGAGTCATTAAACAAACTGCGACATTTAAGGGGTTTGTTTTTAGGAATATACTTGAGTTTGAGGGGGCGGGGTCTTGTTTTTAGAAGACTTTCTAGCATTTAGAGGGCCGGGTGACGATGTTCTTAGGAAGACCGGAACCCCTGTGTACACTAAAGTAGATAGACTTAGGCGCCCCCTCCCCAGAAAGATTTGTTAAGCGCACCCCCACCCCTATTAAAATATAAAAAAAAAACTTTTCCGATGTAACTCATAGTGCTATTTTCCTCGATCGTGCGCCCTCAAACTTCTTGCCCGCAACCCTCGCGGCGCGGGGGAAGGGAGTGGGCACGTTGCGGGGCACTACGTACGCCACTGCCTGTGTAGTTTGAAAGTTTTTTCTGAACGGATAGGAATTTGACGCAAATTATAGTTAAGCTGTATTTTTGCAATGCTTTTAACTCAAACAAAATGTTGACTAATTGATAAACAATTCACAAGTAAAAGTGCTACGTATGATATTCTGCAAAGCAATCGTGAAGCAGAGATGGACGTCGCACAAACTGAGTTATAAATTCAACAGGGTTTTTTTTTTTTTCTTTTCTCTGCCTCTTTAAACACTCCCGCGAAAGTAATTGAGTTCGGCATATGTTCTATTTTGACACTCAGGTATTTCCTACTGAAACAAAACCTAGTGAAGCAAAACAGTACCGTAAAATGGGGTTAATCGGAACACTTTTCAGCTTTGATTGTAAAAAAAGTAGTTAAAAGATTTTTTTTTAATTTGATTTTTTGGGTAAAAACTTCGGTCTTGCTTTACTTTTGATATTCCAAGCGAAGACAAAGCATTTTGAAAAATTATTATTAAAATATATAGGAAATTATGGGTGTTCCGAATCACCCCGCTGATAGGGGTCAATCGGAACACTTGTTAAAATTTTTATTTTTTTTTCAATTTAACCTGTACAAAATGAGTAATATTGATGGGGGAGAATAAGAACAGACAATTACTGTCAAATAAATGCATAATTTCAATAATAGTAAACGTGTATAATTTGTCAAAATTCAAAATAATTTTGAACTTATGAAAAATGAAAAGTAATTTTAAGAAATGCTTTTGAATTGAAATACAAAGATTTAACATGAATGGAAGTCACTCATGTCGTCCACAAATATGTACTTGTCCTTAAAACTAGCAATTGTGACTTGGCTTAAGTTTTTTCATAACATCTCCTGGGATGAACTCTGCCTTTTCTTTAGTTTCTTGAAATCTCTGGGTTTCGGGGATTGTCCTGAAAGCTTTTTACGCTTATTCATCACTGTCTGTGTGCTGGATTTTTGCTACATAAAGTCTATGTGACTTTCCCCCTCGTATTTTAAGTAAAAAGAAGTCTCCTGGAGAAAAAATCTTTTGAAATCTGCAACTGTTTGTCATTCTAAGATCTAGTTGCTCACGAGAAGGGATAAACAGTAATAAAACCTTGTCCTTGTCTTGATTAGAAGAATTGGGGTTAGAATCTTGATTTTTCAAAGTTTCCTTCAAATAAGTTTGAATTGGAACAGCAGAACTAAGTGTTCCGATTCACCCCGCAAATTTTTTTTCTATGCCATTTTTCAGAATTCTTCATTTTTATGACACAATTTATAAAAAATGTAAATTCTAATGCGGTATTCTGTTGTTCAGATACATGTATAATTGAAACATACCACTCTTAGTTTTTAAATATAAGAAGGTTTGATCTTGCATATGAAGTTTTGCAGTCTATGGAAATGTGATGTTTTCTAGCGTTCCACGTGCAGCCCTCCTTAGAAGCCAATAGCGTTGCCAGATTGACAAAAGTAATTTTTTCCTACTCCCTATGATCTTACCTTACTAAGAAAAAAATTCATGGTGAAAAATACCCAATAGTTTATTTATGAAGAATTTCGTTGTACGGTCGGGAAGTTTTGTTCCGATTGACCCCGCTGTTCCTATACACCCAATTTTACGGTATGAGAAATTCGAAAGAGAGGAGACCCTATTAAATGGTAGTGCACACTCCATTTCTAAAAATAAAAAATATATATGTATTTCTTTTTTAATGAAAGATTGCACAAAACATCAAAAATCAGAATATCCAATGCACTTGCACAGCACTATAGAGTTACGAAACGTAAAAGAGATATCAATTTCTGCTAAGCACTAAAATAGAGTAATTTTAATCGGAAAAGTTGAAAACTTTCCGTGAGGTTAAAGAAACGAACTTCTAAAAAATGTATGTTTTAATTCAAAAAAAAAAAAAAAAAAGGAAAAGAAAGGAAAAAAAACAGCCTTGAAATTTAAAACAGTTATGAAACAAGAACAGCTTGAGAGGCTACTTACCATATAAGTCACACACCCCCTCCCGTAAGGCTATTAGAATACCATGCAAACTGCTAAGCAAATTGTGCTCCAATCAGCTCCTTAAACGGTTATCAAAAAAGTTTGATGAGTTCACTAAGGCAAAAAACGCACATCCTAAACACGATCTTAATTATAAAATTACACACAATGTGGTTCCTCCCTGTTCATTTTATCACACCTAAACAAACGGGAAACCAACGTGTCAAAAAATATTAATGTGAAGCTACCAAAACGTGACCACAAAGTACCCAGTAAACCATTAAAGAAAAAAGAATCTGTAAACGGTACCTAAGATTTAAGGGTGGTCAATCGTGCCTCTGGGTTAGGAAGGAACAACTTTGTTATCTTTGGGCCATGTAGTGAGGGGAAGGCCCTGCACCACCATCCCCCGGCTTTTGGTGTACGTGAATGTCATCAATCGGTTCCAATGGGTTTCCAAGTTCATTCTCACTGAGGCTAATTTTTTACAACCATGAAAAAACATAGAAGTGTACTTTATCTCGCTCTTGAACTCCGTCCAGTCCCGATGAGTCGTGCTTTTTCCAGCCTCTTCCAACTTCGGCGGGCCTTGGCCATGGGGGTCAGGTACAAAAAAAAGTGAGAGTTTAGCATCAAAATATAACTCTGAAATCTTTCGAGGTGGTTCAAAAACTGAAGAAAAAACATTTACTGTTTTCTAGTCGACAAGGATTTAATAAGACCACAAAATAACTAAGTTTTTCAACAAAATAAAAGAAAAATTATTTTAAATTTTGATCAACTATATAAAAAACGAAAACTAAACTTCATAACAAGGTGTCAATTCCAGAACAACTTTCATCTTCCCGGTCTTTTCCAACTTTTCCTCACATAGCAATTATTTCACATAAATGTTAAACGGGAATTGGCAGCAGACAGGCAGGGGAAGTCAAAAAATATATTTAGGTTTTTCATATGCACATGAAGAAGTCAGAGCAAAACTACTTAAAATAGACTCAATGGTTAAAGGGGAAATTTACATTAAGTGAAAATTACAAATCTTCTATGAATGAGATGTTTTTTTTTTACGAATGCACACACTACAAAAAATGAACGGTTGTTTTTACAGTATAATACTGGCAACCGATGTTCCAATTTAAAACTGTAAAATGCACAGTAATAAACTGTAAAACTAGCAATTATACAGTTTATTACTGTAAAATTAGCAATTATACAGTTTATTACTGTAAAATTAGCAATTATACAGTTTATTACTGTAAAATTAGCAATTATAAGTTTATTACTATAAAATTAGCTGTATAATACTGTAAAAACAACATTCATATTTTACAGTGCAAAAAAAAAATAAAAGGAAACAAAAGGTGTTGAAAAAAAATTGGGGGAGATATATGTGCTAGGAATGGACAGTATACTCGAAATGTTCTATTAGGGCTGTGAATCATCATAAGAGAAGAATTACAAAACAACTTTCAGGGCTCTCCACATAAGCGTCAATTTATGGACGCTCCACACAAGCGGACTATCCGGGATCCCGGATGTCCAAGATTCGGCGGGAAGGGGGGCGATCACGACTCTCCGCCATCCCTCCCCAGCCACCGAAGAAGAAGAAACACGCGCGATATCGGGAGGAGGTTATGGGAAAGTGGCTGCGCCGTGCCACCGATCACGAAAGAAACCATTTATGGAACACTCTCTCGGATTCACGTTGGAGGAGGGGGGAAGGGGGGGGGACAATAAAGGAGATACGCGGTTGACCGACAATGCTCAGGGATGGGATGGGAAGAATTATCTCTCTTGTGTCATGAAATATTTGAATAGCCCCAGTGATCTAATGAACCATGAAGGCATGTCTAAAGATTTCTCCTGTGGTTTTTTTTTTTTTTTTTTTGGTATTGAAGCTGCATTTGTAGTAAAGGGCAGAAAAAAGATGTGAAGTGTCTTAGAGAATTTTGGGATTGAAAAAAAAGTTTTGGTTGAAGGAAGAAATGGCCCCCGTTAAGATAAAAATTAATGCAATAATCTACTGTATTTTGAAAAGCTGAGCGACGACAGAGTAGTAAAATAGGAGGAAAAGCGAAAAAACAAGGAAAAGCAAAGAAAAATAAAAAAGAGAGAGAATTATTTTTATCATTATAAATTTTGCATACATTCAAGACTTAAGGCTACAATGGAGTCTTAAAATGCGAAAAATTGACCAAAATTTTGATTTTTCAGTTTTTTCTTAAAATTAATCTCTGAACTGTGCGTAATTCATAGCAAAAAAAAAATTCAATTCGCAGTATTTTAGCCGAAGTTATAAGCTATTCTTTCAGTATTCTGTCAGTACATTTGTAACCAAATGTTTCATTTAAATGCATATATCTCAGAATCGTAAAATTTAAATTCATGCGTATCTTCCAAATGCTCCCTGCAGTTCAATATATGTTTAATCACTCTGAGTTTTTTTCAGCTTGATCAAAATATACAAATAAAAAAAAGTTGGGGAGCAAATTTTCAGTATTCTCATTTCTTTTTTTTTTTTTTTAATCAGCTTTAAATCCAAATTTTATTGACGTTTTTCAGAAAAATTGGAAATTTTAACAAGAACTCAGTTTTTGACACATTTTTCCCTAAATATTGTGGTTCATGAAATTTTGCTCCCCAACTTTTTTTTAAATATGAAATAGGCATTTAGAAAAATTGAAAGAATCAAGTTTTTAAAAAAATTGGTCTGCATGGAGTGGTTTTTGCGGTTCAAATATTTACGATTAAAAAATACAGTATTCTCTGTATTTCAAAAACTATTCAGAAATTTACAACAAAACTTTGTATATTACTTCCCCTCATAAGGGTCTAAAACTCATAAAAAATTCAGAACTGTATCTTCAAAATTGAAAAAAATGATTTTCATACTCCATTGTAGCCTTAATGAAACTCAAAATATAGCGTTACAGAAAATAGGGATGGACCGGATATCCGGTAACTATCCGGTATCCGGCCTATCCGGTTGATATTTTAAGTATCCGGTACTTCCGGATATCCGATCCGGCTGACCGCCCCGGATACGGATATCCGGAAGATTTTTGCAGGATATCCGGCTAAGTATCCGGTATTGATGTGGGGAATATCCGGAATTGATGTGAGGGTTATCCGGTATGATGTGAGGACCTAATTAAATATTTTCTTTTTTATAAAAATCTTAGTTAAAAATTTCATTGTTTGATAAACCTTTTAGATGATGTAATTACTTTTCATCTTTCCTTTTTACCAATTTTTGCTTCTAAAACAAAAATTGTGTTATTCCTCCGACTGTGTACTGGACATGGAAGCATTCTGCATATTTGATTTTTCACATTTGCCAGATAAAATATGATTGTCTTCAGCTTTTCAAAAATATTTTAGTTAAAATATTTAGAAAGAAAAGGCTACAAACCTTCAAGGATTAATGTGCGACAAAAGTTTGAAAAAAACTTACGATCATATCGTTAGTTCATAAAAAATTAATCGCAGTAGCTTTTAATATAAATTCTCAAATTATTTTATTTATTGAATTCTTTTATTTTTAGTTTTTGTGCTTCTAACAAAAATTGCGATCTATTAACACCCAATGATGTTGTAATTAGATATTTTTTACTTTGCCACTATTATTGCTTTATTATAATTGAAAATAACATACACTAAATAACCTATCTAACACTGACGAAAGTTTTCTTTTAGATAATGAAAACATCTGTCCCCATGAATCGCCGCAACTTAAAACCATGTTTTTTTTTTTTTTTTTTTGAAAGAGTTTAAATGTGTGTAAAGAAATTTTGAATTTTGCACTTTGTTTCGTTCTTTCTTTTTGTAATACCTTCCTTTCAGAAAAGATATTTCTCTGCTATTAGAATCTTTTCACGTCTGTCACGCAGCTCCGTAACTCCTCGAGAACATGTTGAGCATGACCCTCAATAACATTCAATCGAGTTTCGATAACTCAAAGCTTTATAAACTCAAATATACCTTCATTTCAAAGTATTCATTTGGTCCCAAATTTTTGAAAAGACGGTAGGAACTGCTTGTAACTCGAACTATCAATAACTCTAAGTTTTTAGCCGATCCCTTGGGACTATGAGCTATTGAGACTTGACTGTATTTAAGATGTTAATTTGCATCATTAGAAAGTGTATTTTGTCTTTTAGAATTTAAGTAAAACTTTAAGATAATTATTTAGATATAAGTTTATTAATTTATTTTTTAAAGTGAACATGTTTAGAATAATTTTAAATAATAATGATAATACATCGGTCATTTCAGCGAAAATGGTACAAATCAGTCCCGATACTTCAGAATTTCGGGAATTAATTTTAATGTTTACCACCAATTAATTATATTTTTTTATTTGTTCTCCATCTAATTGTGTGTAACCAAGTATTACTTATTTAGGCATAAGCCATTTATAAAGGACCCCCCCCCCCAAAAAAAAAAAAAAAAAAAATCTTTGGCAAAAGAAGGAAAAAATGATCTGCCCCAGCTTCAAATTGCTAGGACTTAAAATGCAATTTAAGATTAAGCTGAAATGCAACAACAAAATCATTTGCAATGCACAGCACAAAAAATGCTTCTGACACCCTTTCTGCTGATTTTTA
>JAXGGA010007875.1:0-59987 GCA_038373865.1 Uloborus plumipes
TAATAATTAATAAAAATAGCTAAAAAGTATTTTATTACAACATAAGTTATAACTTTAAAAAAAATAATGATAATAGAATAGTTATAAAACTTAATGATATATATAAAATACCAGTATACATTTACTTAAAATAATTGAAAAATGTAAATAAATTAAAAATATCTAGTATTTAAATAGTAAAAGCTTAAAAAAAATTGGTGAAACAATTTATTATTTTAAATTAAAATTTATTTTTATTAATTAGTATAAAATATTTTTTTTTAATTTTAATATATTAATTATATATTACATTTCTATATTGTATATTTTAATAAAAAAGAATATATATCAAAAATATAGTTATATTTTTAGTGAATAAAATTTAAGTAATTAAAAATAGATCCGTAATATTAAAAAAATATTATAAAAATTTTTTATAAAATTTTTCAGAGTCGAAATTAAATAAATTTGAATTGTTATTTAGTACTTACATTGTTATGTAAATGTAAAATAAAACGGTGTGGGTGGGGGGGGGGGGGGGGGATCTATATATAAAATCAAATAATTATTAATATAAAGTGATTTTTAAAATATGTTTATTATAATATTGATAATATTAATTTGGTAGGATAAATAAATTTTAAATTTGAATTTTATTTGATGTAAATAGAAAAATATCGAAATTTTAAAAACAAAAAAATTATTAATTAGTCTTTACAAAAAGATATAATAAAAAGATAAAATTGATAAATAAATAATATAATTTAATTTAAAATTAAGACCCCTATATTAATAATTATAGTAAAAATGAAGTTAATTTAATTTATATTATTTATGGTAGGGTGTGTTTGTGGGTTGTTGGGTGGTGGGGGGGGTGTGTGGGTGGGGTGGGGGTTTGTGGGGGTGGTTTGGTTGGGGGGAGGGGGTGTTGGGGGGGTGGGTGGGGTTGTTGTGGTGTGTTGGGGGGGGTGGTGGGGGTGTTGTTGTGTTTGTGGTGGTGGTGGTGGTTGTAAAAACAGATTAATTATCACGTAATCAATACGGGGGGGTACATTCAACAAAATTATTTGAATTATTAATATGTTTAATAAAGTCTTAGCTGGTCTTGTAGTTTGATAATTTATATATATAATGTAAATTTTTAATATTATTTAAATACTTATGGATTAAAGAGTGAATTGGAAATATTTAAAAAAATAAAAATTATTAAAAAACATAAATTATTATAACATAATAAAAATATTGATTTAAAATATTTAAAATAGAAAGTGTTGGGAGAAATCATATTATTAAGCATTGATCTATAAACTAGTGTTCTTTATAAAAAAAAATATTATAAAATTTATAAAATAGAAATAAAAAAAATATCATTTCGCAGTATGGTCAAATTTATAAATTTAAATATCAAACAAGGGGGGGGTGGGGGGGGGGGGGGGGGGGTCTGTTAAATTATAATTATCTGAAAAAATTATATAATTAAAAAATTTCTAATAGAAAAAAAAAAAATCATTTTAATTAAAAAGTAACTGAATGAAAAGGTGTAATTTAACCTATAATTAAAAAACGATAATTCTTTTTAAGAATTTTAAAAAATATTTTTGCATCTAATTTATATAATAATAAATATTATTTTTAAAATACAAAAGTTTTATTTAGTAATACTATTATATAAAATAAGAGACTGAAACAATTTCAGGTTTATTAAAAGACTTAAAAATTATCTGGTTAGCAGTTCGTACATTAAAATTAGTACATTTATATAAATTAATTACTTTAATTATAGTTAACTAGTTAAAGAATAATTACATCTTTTAAGAATTAAAAATATGTTTTAATAATTACATATTTAAAAAACTTAAAGAATTTGGGATGTTTTTGAATATTTGTATTATTATAAGGAAAATTAACAGTTAAACCCTCCCGACAATTAAAAATTCTACTTCTAACCTTATACTTAACCAAAACCCAATAGATCGATTTAACAACCTCCCCTATAAGCCGAATACACAAGACACACCTCCAATCACCCCCTCAACCCTCGACCCGACGCAGGCGAGCTACTTTTTCTCCTGAACCCCCCACTAGCTCATATATATCTGTTTAAATTTATTATTATAGTGCTGGCTACGAATAATGGGGAAAAAATTTAAATCTAGATATAAAATTTAACGAAACATAAAAATTAAAAAAAAAATTATTAAAAATAAAACAAAATGTGATTAATTTATATTAGATGTTAAAATATAATATTTATATACCTAAGGGGTTGGGGTATAATAATAAATAGAAAAGAATTATGATTTAATAAAAATAAAAGTATAAAGTAATAAAATAAGATATAGTATTAAAATTTATCTAAAATTCTAAATTAGCAATTGTGCGTATAATAAAGAATGAATATAATTATAATAACCAATTTAAGATTAGGTAAATTATAAATAGAAATATAAATATGAAATTCACCATATTTGCTATTATTGTATAGAGTTTCAAAAGATTTATAAATTACGTTTTATTTTGTAAGAGTTTAAAAAGTATATTGTAAAAAACTTTTTTTTAAAAATATTAATATTTAAAAAGGGAATATTATTAGAACAATTTATAAAAAATAAAGTAAAAAGGATGAACAAATGCGAACTATAAAGATAAAATTTGAACTATTATAAAAATGAAAAATAGATATAAAATTTAGCTTAATTTTTTCTAATAAAAAAAGATCATTTGAGATATACTTGAATAAAAATCAATCTTTTAGAAATTAAAATATTATGTAAAAATTTTAAAAAAATAAACGGAATTTAATTTAATAAATAGTTTAACAAACAAATTATTATATTTTATAAGTTTAATTAAATGTTCTAGGGTTAATATATTTTATAACAAATAAAAAAAAAAAGATATTGTATCTTATTATTTCTTATAATCGTATTAGTCATAAACATTCATGGTCAGAAGGAAATACTTTATGGATACTAAATATTATTAATTTTTCCTTTATTTGAAATGTGAAAATGATATTTGAATTCAGTTTGTCAGAAGACAGAAAGACTCACTTCTAAAAGAGAATAGTTAAATTTATAGAATATTATAACGACGAGTTTGTTTAGCTTATAAGTGAGTCAAGCAAGACAGTTGATGACAAATGGGTCACTGATTTAAAAAAGAAAAAAAACTCAACGAAAATGAAACAAATTAATAATAAGAAAACAAATAAATATTTTTTTATGCAAAAAAAATAAATAGAAAATAAAATAAAATACAATGAAAAAGGTCGTCTTTTATCAAAACATTTTAAATTATGAATTTCGTCTCATGCACAAGTAGTAGAAATAATTTGTACGAAAGTAATTTTAAAATAAAAGCAAGTTTATCTTAAAAAGAAAACATTTCTTTGAAATAAAACATTAGTTTTATGACTTGAATTTTCTTGATAAGTTGTTCTTTTTTTCCGTTGGTTCTTCATTTCAACCATATTTTAGCACATGGCTTGTTTGATAATTTTACATTTAAAGGAATCATTTATGTAAAGTTACAAAATATTTTCAATACATTGAAAATAAAAGGTACCTAAACAAGTAACGGAGGTCAATCCACGAAAATCTAAATTGAATCTCTAAGAGATTGCCAGACTTTGGTTCTTAGACATACTGTCGGCACAAAGTTCTATTTCTGCCATTTTATAGCGTCGTCGGTCTGCTTGTTCTAACGTTCGAGTGATAATTTCGGAAGATAAAGCATTTTGTCGTTCATTTTATAGCAAACCTAATAATTTCCAGGATTTTTCCCGATAGAATTCATGCCAAAATATTTGATGGAGAAAGTTTGTGGGAACAAATTTAATAATCTTTTATTACTATACACGGAAGCACGACGTTCAACGTAAAGTTATTTTTTTCTTTCTTATATACATAACGCTTTGGAATATATGGTTAGCATTTATACCTCTTTCGATAATGTAATGAAAATTTAAGAAGATGGACATTTCTTGTGATGTTCAAGCTATGCAAATGACTTAAATTTTCAAGATGCTTCAGGGTACATTTTTCGGACTTCTAACATTCTTATGCAAAACTTTATAATAATATATTAATATCGTTCTTTGCTTTTGATATCTATTCAATCCAATTCATTTCTAGTGCCTTTTAATCTGGTTAACAGGTTATTGGGGTAAATCTTTATTAATTTTTTTTATTAAAAAAAAGAGAGAGTGTAGCTTCTTTGCTATTTAGGCAAAGAAACTTTTGAAACATAACTGTATATTTGTTTTGACAAAAATACACAATCAGTGTGTTAATATAAAGATCCCTGAGTACTCATTAAAAAAATAATATTGAACATTACCGTTATGGTGATTCTAGAAATTTTGTTAGGGGTGTTTTGGTTCATATAACAAAATATTCAAATTTGAACCATCACCTGCTTTGTTTACTGGAGTCACCATTTTAAAAGCATATTATTCAGGAATATGTTTAATACGTAAACCTTTTTCAGACACTTCATAATGTTAATTTAATTACATTGTTTACAAATTGCGAAAGAAAAACGTTTTGTATACAAACTTCAATTAAACGATTGAACTTTACAAAAGAAGCCCAGATTTGTTGAAATATTAATAAAGAGAGTGATTTTGCTTGAATTTGTTATTTCACTCTGATTCCGGCCCGTATGAACTTTGCGGTAATTATTGTAAATAAACTGCATAAAAATGTCCGTTATGAGGAGCTACGTCATATTAAGAATGACATCATACTCTATAAGTGGTACACTGTAAAAAATGAATGCAGTTTTTATAGTATACTACAGCTAATTTAATAGTAATAAACTGTAAAAATTTGTCATTTTACCGTAATAAACTGTAAAATTTCCACTGTTACAGTACTAAACTAAAATTACTAATTTTACAATATTAAACTTGCTAATTTTGCAGTTTCAAACTGGAACCTCTGCTACCAGTATTACACTGTTGTTTTTATAGAATAATACAGCTAAATTTTGCGGCAATAAACTAAAATTTCTAACCTTACAGTACGAAACTGTAAAATTGCTAGTTTTGCAGTTTATTACTGTGCATTTTATAGTTTTAAATTGGAACCTCAGCTGCCAGTGTTATACTGTAAAAACAACAGTTCATTTTTTGCAGTGTAGACGCTGTAAAAAAATCCATACTGATGGATCACAGTTGGTTTTTTCCCAAGGTGCTGGTGCTGGAGTATTTTTTTAATCAACATGTTGGCCCTTTCCCAACTAGTTTTGATCTAGTTTTATCTCTAAGCTATTCATGTGGCCCTACGACAACTATCTGTTCATTACCTTGCCTTCCAAAAAGCATTAATACTTTCAGACTCGATATCTGCTTTACAGGCTCTGTTTGGTCATTACCAACAAATTTGGGGCTTTCGTATACAGATCTGTAAAGAATTCTTTAGGGGGGATCGGGAAACTGGTTGCCTTTTGTGGGTACTATCCCACTGTGGCCATCCACGAAATGAAAAGGCTTATTGGTCAATAAAGGCACTAGTATTCTACTTGCCACTCCAGTGGAAATTCGTTTAACTATTTTGCTTCTCAAGCTGCTAAGGGCAAACATTTTAGAGAACTATGCAAAACGTCACACCATATCCCGAATTCTCTTCGGGCAGCTGCTGTGGCTGCTTTTAGACTTTCAACGGGAAACAACTGTCTAATTTCAATAGAAGTTAAAAATTAACGTAAATAAAGCACAAATTATGTAGAAAGTTCAGCAAATGGCTATTTCAAGGCTACAATGGAGCGTCTTCCTCAGTGCAAAAAGCTCAGCACATAACATGAAATCTGTGAGAGAACTGAGCGCGAATCACTTTGACACCGGTATTTATACCAAATGGGTGAGTGCGTAGGAATACCGAGGAAGAGGCTCCATTGTAGACTTGAATTAGCTATTTTCAATACTTTCGACATAATTTGTGCTTTATTTACGTTGATTTTTAACTTCAATTACATTTTAGCATAAAGCTTACTTGATCATTTTTTATTAAATTGTCCGAATTCCTATTTATATTGCTTCCACCTGACACACTCTCTAATAAGTATTTTATGTAACTCTAGACAAATCATGGAAGCTGCTCATCTAAACGATTGTTCTGCATTAAATAATTTTAACTATGCTGTCGAAAAATGCTGGACAGTCCGTGGTGTAATGACCTAATGGTCAAATGACCCGGCATCCGAGAAATAAAAAAAATCATACTCTATAAGACATAGAATCAATGCAGTTTTCAGGTAAGAGGAATCCATTTTAAAGTATAAGTGGGCTCCAAAATTACGTAAAGTAAATAAACAGTTACATGTACTGTCTGATCTTCTTAGGTAAAACCTTCCGCAAATTTACGCATGCGTCAGGTCTTCTCCGACCTATCAAAATAGGGCTGTTTGTTATGATAACAATAAGGGGAAGAATAATAAAAAGCATTTTGATCCGTATAGAACAACGTGGAATGATGTAATTTCAAATGCATAGTTTATTTGAATATGTCAAAAAGGTATAGCAAATGCAAGTTTTTAATTGAAAACTTCGGAAATTATCACCCACAACCTATTTGCCCCTTTTTAAAGTAGAACAGTTTGCGAGTGGTAGGCGTGGTTTTCCTATACAGACATTAGATAGTTTTGTGCACAAAATCAAAACATCGTATTCACGAAGGTATTTTTTTCAAAATTAAGAATATCAAGCTTTAAAAAGGTAGTTATTGCAAGACATATGTGTTTTCTTCGTTTTTAGATAGTATACTGAAGTCATGTTTAACCATTCCCTCGAGGGAAAAGAAAAAATCAGGAACCATTTCTTAAATGATGTACGGGTCGGATGTTTTCATCCAAATACACAAGAGAAAAAACATCATTTGTCGGAAAAACATTCAGCTTTAGAATAGTGCAATTGTCTGTCTGCACAAGGCGCCTTCCTGTCGAAACTAGCTGAGGCTTCCATTCTATTCTCTTTTGAATAGAACAGAAAGGTCAAATCGACTATTGGGGTATTCGGAATATCTTTTGTATAGTTTTAATAGAACAGTTACAACCAACATTGTTGAAAATTAAGTGTTTGTGTTAAATATTAAATTGAGTTATTGACAATAATATCTATTTCATATCTGTCTGCAATTATTTTGTAATTCTTAAATATATGCCGTAACAGGTTGACGAAATCAAAGAGATTAACTAAAACGAAATTCCTTGGAAGATAATTATGAGACCAGTGCAAATTTTTAACTAAGATCATATGCCTCTGAATTAGCAAGGGACAAAAAATATCTTGTCATAGACAAACTAAGGGCGAAACCAAATACAACAGTAGCTCCCACATACAAATAAAATAAATAGATACTCACGAATCAGAAATGTTGCTTACAAACTGTGCGTGTAAATATTAACGTCTACATTACTAGCTGCATAACCGATTAACTATCCCTACTATTGCACTTCCGCTCCTTCAGTGTATATTTCATATTTCTTAAAATGTCATGTTGTCAGTAGTTCTGCAAAAAATTAAAAAAGCATTTTCTCGTATAACTGAACTTCTTTCGACGCTACCATATATACTACGGGCGACCCACCCCACACATATACAACACAAATAGCAGTCCCCACGTACTTATCACTACTACGTTTGTTTAGACCCACGGCCAAACAATTGGATACAGTAATTACTTGTCAACAATATAGTAATTACTTCACACTACTCCAGGGATCCTCCCGTTCACCTACCACAACTGTGCAGATTTTATACGAGGTAGCCAAAACGTTTGAAGGGCCCATGTAAATGAGCGCATCTTGTTCATTCTTTTGATACCAGTAGAAATCCTAGAGAACTGAAGCAAACCCTCAAGGCCCCCAGCGACACCCCATGATGCGTATCGCTTTCACTTGGAGGACTTTGCTGACACGACATTTTTTAACGTCCCCACGCACCAATTCAATCAAGGACGGTGCAGATCTTTGATACTGGTAAAACCTGGTATCGTAATTACCCAGGGACCCCAACTGCGATCACGTACAGATCACGACGCCCTACAGATTCTGGACATACCTCACTCTGGCCACTCTATAAACGTAGAACTGTACAGTAGTCATACCCTCATTAAATTGCTAAAGCACAAAAAAATTGCTGCTTTTATCCACACTGTGAGATAAAATAGATGTTGTTTTATACAGCTATAATGACAGCTAATTTTATAGTAACAAACTGTAAAAATGCTAATTTTACAGTAATAAACTGATAAAATACCTGCCGTAATTTACAACAAAATAATAATAAATTAGAAATCGTTGCTTATTACATGATAAATAAACTGTAAAATTAGCACCTACTTTAACAGTTTTATTTCTGATGCATTTTATCAGGTTTAAACTAGGAACCATCTCGCCCTTGCCTAGTCTTATACTGGAAAACACAACAATTTATTTTACTAGCAAGTTGAAGTGCGTTATAAAAAGTATAAGGTATATAATTCCACAGAGACATTTAATTCAAATATGGTAACTCTCTCTTACCCAATACGAAAGAATAATAACTGGATGATGCCAAAGTTATTAGCTTTTCCTGCAGGAGGAATATGAACATGAAATTCAAAATCGATTTACACGCTGCCCTGAATTGCAATTCTAAAACTATTTTCACCGATATCTGACGACCCTGATCTTCCTTTTCCTAGGTCTCACTGACACGCTATAGCAGTTTCGCTATAAACGCGGTATATAACTTTCAATTAGTCATAGCTGAAACTATGTTGAGCTGTTTTCCTTGTAAATCACATGAAAAAATCACCCATGACTGAAATGCGAACAAACGATTAAACAATAGAAGTTTTCTGACGTCAGTTCATTGTAAAAAGTAAATAATGATAACGGCGTTTCATTCAATTATTTTTTTTTTGTATTGTTATGAATATTAAACAATATAAAATTTTTATTTCTGAAAAAGTGGGATTTTGACTTCGAAAGTAGGAGAGTTTTCAGCTAGCTTTATAGAATCAACATTACATCAAATATTTCTATATATAAGAAGATTACTGGAAGGTTAAGATGAACCCTGTCTAAAAGGTCCGAAAGGCAGGATCTTTACAGTAAGAGCAGAATAAAAGCAGAATAATTTGAGTTGATTTAATAGTTTTTCAATTGGAAGACTGATTAAGAAAAATGACTAAAACCTAACTTTAGACCCATGTGAGTATTTTAGTGCTGCTCGTCAATTTTAATGCTATATTCGTCATAATTTATTGAATATAGTCTACCTCTGGATTGTTGGCATCATTCATTATGAAATTCAAAAAAATAAATAAAATAAAAATTTTACTTCTTAAGCCTAAATAACAGAGGTCTCGTTTATTGCAACTTACTTTTGATTTCCCTTTATAGTACGTTTTGTTGAATAGTTAATTTTAGATGCTGAATGAAACGTCTAATTCTATCATAACTAGATTTCTTTACGACGGAAACATTAGTTTGCTCTTCGGATGGAACATCCGTTTCCCACACTCTAATTAGATTCTAAAACGTCACTGATTGTTTCCGGACAGCTATTCGGAATTTCAAGGGTTTTAACCAGTTTCCTGTGAAAAACAAGCACACTTGGGAAAAGTTCCCTAAAATGCTATCAACTGCATAAGTGAAATTTCTCTCTTTTTTTAAAAATATTTTTAGCTGTATTATTATTTTAAAAAGAAAAACAAGAAAAAAACCTTGTCAGAGACATTTCCTCGCAATAAGGTGTAGAAAAATAAATTAAAAAATAGCATGTTCCATACAAGGGGCGACGGTATTTTATAATGAAATCTAGTAAGACTCAGTTAAATTTAAGAGGTTAAGGACTTAAAAAAAGTTCTTCGCAAAGAAAAAAATGAATGGCTTGGAGGAGGAAGGGGCTATGTTACATTTAAAAAAAAAATGAACACTCTGGACAATGGTAAGCAATAGATACAGGTAAACAAATAAAACTTGGTACATCAAAAAGTAGATGTCATTAGAACAATTTCATATGCACACTAACGACAAAACCAACAAAGTTGCAACAATAATATTTCGAACTTTAATTACTCGCAATTTCTGTTTTGTCACATACCCTTTCATCTCCCATGCAATTCAGTTATAAAATTAGTTTAAACACTTGAAATAAAATTCATTTTATTCAAACTTACGCTGCATTTGAATTGCAACAAAGTAATTCGCTTTATTTATGCTTCCTCATTTATCACCACAACATGACATTAATTTGTTTTTCACCCACAGTAAGGGATTCAGAGGAAAAAAAAAACTACAATAAGAGGAAAACCCAAGAACGTGGAAATAAAAATAGTAACTATAAAATATTTTTCTTAAAGTGTTACTTTCCTTCCAGTGCAACAAGTGTCATTCCAAGACGGAAATGGGCACGCATTAGAGCCATCCCATCGATATCTGCGTCTCCTCCGTTAAAATTTAACGCACGTCATCTCTGTCAAAAAGGGAATAAAAATGTACCATTTATCGCTCAAGAGCCATAATGAGGCACGACCTGCCCCACGCTGGCTCTATGAATCGGTTGCAACTATTTCAGTTTTTGTGCTTCCATTTTTGTCGCTCTCCCTCGCATAGATGCATCTTTAAAATGAATCAGGTAGTTTTATTGATTTCGCGGCGAATGCCGTTCACGACTTAGGGGGAGCAGTCGGAAATTGAGGAGCTATCAACAGGTCTTTAAAAACGGATATATCCTTCACTGCCAAAAAAGAAACTGTTGTTTTAACAAAATAATACTGGCAGCCGAGGCTCCAATTCAAAACTGTAAAATGCGCAATAATAAACTGCAAAACTAGTAATTTTAGTTTCTTGTTGTGAAGTTAGCAATTTTATAGTTTATTACCGTAAAATTGCCTCTGTATTATACTGTACAAACAACAGTATAATACTGGCAGCAGAGGTTCCAGTTTAAAACTGTAAACTGCACTGTAATGAACTGTTAAATTAACAATTTTACAGTTTATTACTGTAAAATAAGCAATTCTTACAGTTTATTACTATAAAATTAACTGTATTTTACTGTAAAAACATCATTCATTTTTTGGTGTGGTTTTGATAGTTATATAAATGTGTTGGTGCTTTCTGTGCGTGAAGTTAATGATGGAATTTCAAAAATGTTAAATATTACGTACCTAGTTGCAGAAATAACGCAATGCTGCAATGCATGTTCTTGAGAAAGCCTGTAGACTATTTCTTACTTAAAGTGGATAAAAAGCTAAAATTTAGAAAGAAAAAAAAAAAAACTTAAAAATTCGAAGTGAGCGAAGATTTGTATCTTTCTTTCTGGAATACAATTTACAGATAACGTATAGGGCAAATGTGGGGCAAAATATTGGCACCGTTTGCAGCGCCACCTATTTAGCAATATTTTAACTAAGTTCCTGAGTATATAGTTGATTTCACTCAAATACTAATAGCTCTAAAGATCAACGAAAAAAAAAAAAAAAAAATAGAAGTCATTTTCAAAAGTTGAAAAATATGTTGAAAATTCGAGGCTTATCAAAAATAGTTTTTGTTACTATAAAATAACAAAGTTCTTGTAATAATTATTTTCAAGTATTAATTGAGATCTATTGATGACCAGTGCAGTACTTGTTTCGTTCTTATTAGGCTTGTTTTGATTTTAAATGTTCAATGCAATTTGTCAAGTGAACGTGGGGCAAAGCGGATGAGGCAAAATTAAATAGCTCACTTTGTTTACTTATTCATTCATTTATTAAACACAAGCGTATTTCTTCATTTATTGATTCATTTACGTTTCACTTACTTTTTAAATCATTTATTCGTTTATTTAAACATTAATTTAATGAAAAATATTTTAAAGTATGGAATAAAAAATGTTCCATTCTAAAAATATTTTATTTCTCACTTTGCCACGCGGTTTTTTGAGCTGAAATTTTTCCACCTTTTTTTGAAGGGACAAAATAACTGCAAAAAATGAAAAATAATGTTTCAATGCAAGCTGTATTCCAAAATGCATTATTGCTGCAAAAAATGCAATAATTTTTAGTTCAAATTTAATGTTTGTTCATTTTGAACATATATGTTGCCTTAACTATATCCCTTTGCCCCACATCCCCCTACTTATTGCTAAGTTTAACCTCTTGTCTTTCAACATTTCTCGGTGCTGATATAGATTTCCCGATTTATCTATTGTCACTTTATATTGCAGACTATTTTTAAGCTCATTAATTTGCGTCTCAGATTGTTGAAAAAAATTCTACTGCATGAACAGGGACGCCACGAACGAAATTTTTTTGAAGGGTGATTTCTTTATTTTTCCGAAAGAAATTTCAAATTTACCGAGTGACAAAACTGTGCCTCAGAGTCCGACAAACGTAGGGGAAGACCGCCTATATTGGACCCCCTAAGAACAGGAGGCCTGTGTCGCTCAATGTGAAGCAAAACAGAAATGCAAAATAGGGCATCGTGAGCTAAATTTAATCAGGAACCGCCCTAGGAGCTTATATTTTCTGAAAACATGAAAATTATTTTTAAAAAAATTATCTTATAAAAAGTTGCAAAAGTCCAATTTAGGAATATATGCGCCTAAATTGAACCATGCGTTTCCTAAATTGGACCGTACGAAGAAATCATAGAATAATTTATATTTGAACGATATAGCTTTTTCCCAGGGTTTGCAACAGAATTTCTTTAACTTCAGCCTCACTTAGGCAGTATTGATAAACTCGCCGATGGCATTTCCTACACTTAATAATGTTTTGCGCTTCATCTCTATGACAAATATTGCAATAACAATTGTTTTGTGCAGTTTCTTGCTTCTTCTTGTGTGACTTTTTCTGCTCTATGCCTCTTTTATACGGCGTTAGAATGATTGCTGAGATAGCCTTCCTTTTTGTTCCTTCTATTTTTTGGGCAAAGGTGATATGTGAGCCGGCTTTAAAAAATCATGATTAGAGTTGACAATCATGTTTTGATGAGAACTATCCGCCGATTATGCAGAACTTGCACTAATTTAAGTCGTAGCTAGTTCTTGTACATGGTGTACAACTTACACCGAGCATGTAACCTGTTCAGTGTTCACTTTGAGTAATTTTATCTGGACTACTTGCCCCTAATTCTGTAGCAGCCAAATCAATGTCATTAAACACATGTCAATTAACAGGCTTTAATGTCAATTAACTTTTGTCATGGCCTTGATTGCGGTTTGCCCATAAGAGTTACCAAACAGTTCTCCTGTGTGATATTAGATCATGGATCTCATTAGATGTTCTCGCATCCATGTATCACATGCTCGATTAAAATATGTAGACAGAGACTGAATAAAGGCCACATCCACGTGTATGATGTGCTTAAAGAGAAATTATTATTATATCGTTTTCTTTAGCCAAGTTTATTGCATCAATGTTCTTCATGTAAGTGCTGTGCCTATCCATTGATAGAAAGACATTTTTTTACATTGCTTGGATTAACACTTTTGATGAAATGTTGCATCAATTGTGTGAATTATCGTTTGTGATCCAACCTTTTTTTTTTTTTTTTGAACAAGCATATTGCTCACCAGGGAAGCTTTTACGATAAGTTCATTCATGGAACGTAATCTTTTGAAAATAAGCATGGGGAGCTTGCAATTCTGTTGCACTCATGTAACAAATAACCGGTGTAGTATTTCTACCACGTTCACCATTTATTACTGCTCCAACCTGGTGTTTATCTCTATACGTCAATATATTTTGGGGCTTTTGGACAATGAAAAAACCGGCTTCATCTACATTGAACATTTTAGTAGCTCTAAATTGTTTCCTTTTAAAATCGTTTGGAAATTATCGAAGAATTTCGTAATATTCTCTCGGTAAACCAGCATACATTTTATTTAAGTTAATAAATATGTTTCACCACCTGAAACTGCAGCTTAATGGATGAAGAGAAAAAAAAACATGCATTTTAAGAAGTTGCAGCTTCTAATTGATAAAAGAGTGCTTGATAAAAAAAAGTTTAAATGAATATCGTGAATAGGTGTTAAAGTATGCTTAAAAATTTTTTAACTACGCTATTAAGACAAGTCACTTATTTTATGTTACGATTAATAAAAAGTCTTATTTAAAATCATATTCTTAAATTGGACCACCGGTCCAATATAGGAAATTTTTTTCGGTCCAATAAAGGAAAACACGCCATTTTTTATTCTTCAGCTTATTACTCTGTCAAAAATTATCACAATTGGGCTTATAAATACATCAATGTAATCCTTATTAAACACAGTTTATAATACTGTAACAGCATTTTACCGCAATTCATAAGTTTTTGAGTTATCCTTCTAGAAACAAGTCCACAAAATAAGATTTCGCACGTTTTCAACACAAATTAAGCCGTAACTCACGCTAAACAGTTCGAAGACTGGTGAAACTTCATACACATTGATTTTATTCCTAAAACTTCATATTTTTACTGGTTAAATGTAGCACAGATCTCTGTACTAGATTTTAAGCCCGAGGTCCAATTTAAGCAGTGGTCCAATATAGGCGGTCTTCCCCTAAGTCTAATTTCGTTACATTTCAGGAGAGCACGAAAACGTTTGTCTGATGCTTGCAAAGGATGGGACTTGTGCTCTTTTAATGCTGCTAAACAATTGTGAAGGAATTTCTTTCAAGGAATAACGTTCTCATGGGTCGATGATAAAGGTCGAGACTAGCGGTAGAAACTCGCCAGTGGGGACTAAAAAATTTTTTTTGGCTACGGTAAAACGTGATGTTGGTTGCCAAATTGAAGACCTCTTTTTTTTTCCTGAACAAAAACCGATTCTTAAAATAAAATAGTCATCACCATCGTCACTGGCGGCGATTGTTAACTTGGAGAGGAAATCTGCCCATCTGTTTTAATAAACATCTAAATTCAAAATGGATATTTTCATTTTTCATAAAAGGTTTGTAAGTTTTGTTTAAAACTTCTTATTATTTTGCTTTTATATATAGTAATTTAGTTTTGACTTATGCAAGTACGAGTACATAATACAATATTACTGTATGCAGTTTAAAGTGGAGTATAATTATAGTTTTGGAACGCTGATGGCAAAATGGCCACGGAGAACGTCAAAGTAGCCACTACCTTTTTTGGGTTTAATGGCCACTGACCACTATCAAATTTTTTTAGTCTCAAGATTTAGTCAATGCGGAATCAGACTCTACACACAATGCAATAATAACCTGAAAAATCGCCATTTTCGGTCTTACGCCAGTCTGGTTTGGAGGCACCAAAATACGAACAGGAGCACATATTACACTTGCATCTGCCGTGGGAGGGTAAAAGGTGGCATCTGCAGAAAATTAATTAGAGAGTTTGAGAACACGAGGATTCCTTACTAACGATAGGGAAATGCTGGAATGGGACTTTTTTTTCGACCTTTTTTCTTCAGACGAAACTAAATAAGCAGGCTTGAACATTAAAGATGAAGTATAATGGATGACAAAACGAAAAATGAAAGAAATTCAGTTACCATCCACGGTAGACATCATAACATGTAGTGAGAAGTAACATGAAGCATGGTGAAGAACGAAATTTAAGGACACATAAAAAAAAAAGTTGCAGTATTCCACAAATTTGCCAAATCGTCTTTGTAATCTTGTTAGCCTTTCTTGATGTTGGAAAAGGGGACTTTAAGATAATTTAGTCTAATCCCTTTAAGAGAGAGAAAGAGAGATTTATTCGGTATAAAAAAAAATGGTATACGGAAAAGTAAGCTCGCTTCGTTCTGGACTATTATACCGCTCAATGCAAAGCTTTCCGAAAACTTTTTTTCTGAATTAATAACTAACAGATGAGAATAAATAAAACCCATATATTTGCATCCATAGCTCTTCGCCAGGGCTGCAGAGTCGGAGGAAAAATGGTCGACTCCAACTCCGACTCCGACTCCGACTCCCGACTCATGTTTTTTTTTATTAATTTTTTTTACCCAAATGTGAAGAGGGAAAAACCCTAAACAACGGTTGAAATATTGTCCATTTTTAAAAGTTTCATTTCTATTCATGGTCGTAGCCAGGACTCCTTTTAGAGGGGGGGGGGGTAGCAAGCTGGGGTGTCCCAGCTGGAGGTCATGGGAAGTCATTATGATCTCTCAAAAAGTTCAATTTTCTCAAGAATTCTTGCAGGTAATTTCACCACATTTACTTCAATTGTCGGAGGTCACTGTGACCTCTCAAAAAGTCAATTTTCTCCAGAGCAAAAAACAAGTGTCGCTCTTGTCATTTGACTCCGTACAAAAGTAATCCTTTTCTTGTCAAATGGTCAGACTTTATTTTAACACATTGCATTTTTGCTGCAAATAATTTTTTATTGACTTGCATAAGCCAAACATAGCAATTCGTTTCACAAAGCAGACCCGCCATTTTGAAGCCCTTTTTAGTTATCCTAGATGCTTAGGATTTGAATATTGGACGCTGAAAATTTGTATGTGTTAGTTTCAAAGATATGTTTTCACCTCCATAAAATTTCGTCCAAATCAGAGGTGGTCGGAGTCGGAGTCGACATGTTTTTCAGCGACTCCGACTCCTTTGGTTCAAAATCAGTCCGACTCCGACTCTTCGACTCCGACTCCGCAGCCCTGCTCTTCGCACTGTTACTAATTCACCGACTTAGTACTAACTGGAGTGCAACTAATTGTTTTCCCTGCGTTGCTGCTGCACTGACAGTGAAAGATGTTTTAGAGAATTAATGTACTTAACATGCAAATACGGGCTTACAAATAGAGGCTTAATGACAACTGTCGACTTGGAGACAAAACCTTAATACGGTTCGAGGACGAAAGAGAGTTTCTGTTTCTTTACTATTCTTTAACCGAAATACACCATTAATTCTTTTTTATTTTTTTTTAAAGCTGTTCGGGGATAGCACATTATTGCAAATTAATAAAGTTTTACTTCTGCGTTTGCAAATGGCATAAAAATTAGCGACAAATAATAAATATTAACTGCATTTTAATTTGACTGATAGAATACAGCTAGAGAGACATATTAGGTTATAACTCCCACTTTATCCAAAAAAAGGAAGTATCTGAATGTTGAAATGAAGCATTGAAAATTTTGTTTCCATTTGCCACATTTGGAGCTTCTGTGGCTCTGTGGTAGAATTTTTGCTTCGTAATCCGGAAGACGTGGCTTCGATTCCCTCCTTCGCTCTTGGTGTTTTTTTTTTTTTTTTTGTTGTCTTGTATGAAAATAAAATAAAGAAGTCCAACCTCTCCAGACAATGACACCAAATCATTCTGTAGTATTTACTAAAGACACGCCAACAACAAGTACACCACAATTTAGCACAATTAACCTAAACTGATTAGAACACATAAGTTATTCATCAAAAATGCTCTCTTCTGGACATAATGTGACCAAAAAAAAAAAAAAAAAATCAAACATTAAGTGGTTTATTTATTTCAAAAATTTCTGCTCTCATAAATGATACATTTGGAGTCGTAATTTAAACAACACGGATTAAATATGAAACATTTTTAAATCAAAAAATGCATTCATCTTATGGCGTGAACTGTTTATCTCCTAGCTCTACCTGCAACATCTATGCTAATTATGTATTTATGAAGAACATTTTTATCTGCTGTTGAAATTTATCATTTTCTCAGCTTTTACAGCATGGTACGTTAATTATGCATACACGCATAAATGTTAGATAAAGTCGACGAATTAATTAAAGGTTTCTCAAAACGTTCCTTTATGTTTGGGTAATGATATATGATATTCCCTATTAAATTACACTCAGCTTTTGCTTTTTATTAAATGGAGAATGTGAGCAGACAAGTTGTGAAAAGGGGCATTCTCACAAAAGTAGTGCTAATCATGTCCAGCTCCTTTGGATTTTTTTATCGATTTTAGTAATAATCACCTAAAATTAATATTTTAATTGGTTATACTTTTATTTGTTTTAAATCAAGTATCAATGCTTTTTACAGTCATGAAAAAAAAAATCCAACTGAAACCTTTTTGGAATCCGAAGACTATTTATTCTCGTGACACATAAAAGTGTCATTTTTTCAGGAATAATGTCACTCTACATAATTCTGTTATTTAACAGTCCTACAAGGTCCTAGTAAATGGAGCGTCAAATTAAAAAAACTCAATAAGCAATTACCTTTTCCATAAAAGAAAGATTAATAATTAAATTGTCTCAAAACACGTGAGCTTTAATTTCATATTTTGGAAATTCTTCAGCTTTGTCTCGGCTTAAGTGCACTTTCGGTTTTAAACAAATTCGCCATTCCATAGCTCGAATGCACCAATTTGCGGGATTTGCAAAATTCCTTCCAGAAGCAAAACAGTACATTCCACGTGTGAGTTTAGGATGTCAAAACTAGTTAGTCTTGAAGCAAGTGCACCCACAGTTAGTCTTTATAAGTAATTTGTAATGCTTGTTCATTTCAAAAAAATAAAGAACAAAAAACTCATACATACGATCAAGTATCACAAATTCATTCGGCTTAGAAACGGCAAAAACAAAACAACATGCGTTTGTTTTATCTATCGCTCATGGACAGTGGCCGCAACGCAACCTATGGTTCGTTGGATACTATTTTGTTCTTTACTCTTAATTCTGTTTTTGGTATATGGGGAAGCCTTGGAGCAGGATTTCAATCACGACAACTCAATTTTCTTTGAGTTCTTTCTATTGAATAAGAAAGCAAACAAACATAATTACTGTTCCTTGTAATAATTAACGCCCGGTATGTTTTGAGAGAACAATATAAATAAGCAGTGGTGTTAAGAAGATACACACACAAAAAGAAAAAAAAAATCTGCTGTGGTTTTCTTTTATCTTCTGTACACCCAATCAAGGTAAGAAGCACATTTTTGACAGTACCACGCTGAAAATACCCTGTATACATCTTTCCTTCTTCATCAAATTGTGATTCCCTTTTAAAGATCAAAGTGCAATGGTTCAATTCAAATGGCAAACAGTTTCCGTACTCCAGCCCTTGTGCTTGATTACGCTAATTGTAATCGTCTTTTTGTGTTGCTATTCTCTTTTAATTAAAGGTCATTTCCGCGGTTAAGTAAGACAAAAGAAAGAGATAATCACTACCTAATTCTACCATTGTAATCTTGCAACAGTAAATATTTCAGCAATTATCATATTTGAAACATTAGCTATTTAATAATATAATTCGGAGTAATTTCTTTCGGTTTCAAGGTTAGAGCAATTAGTGAGAATCGGCAGTAAAATATCCACTTAAAGTCATATTTTTGGATATGGAGTTCCGTCATTAGGTAATTGAAGGGCCAAGTGGATAAAGGTGATATGTGACAATTTTTGAAACTTACTCTTTACCATGGATGAGGGTGATAAGTCCAACAGCATAATGTCCCCTTAGTCACAGAAGTGGTTGGGTCATTCCATAGAAATGTCAACCTCAGCCGAAGAAAAGAAAATACCGAAGCGAAAAAAGTATCAATAAATAAATAAATAAATAAAAATCATACAACGTAAGAAGTATAAAAAAATTGAAAAAGTATTGTAATTGTCACTGAGATTAGCCATAATAAATAGTTTGTAGTGTGTTTACTGCTTGTTATTCGATAGTTACGTTAGTCACACTCCATTTTGAGTAAAAGTGACACTAAGACTAAAACAAAAATTAAGATTTAGTAAATGTGTTTTCTGTTTTTAGAAGCCAACTTTACACATTTTTCAAATATATCATTCAATGTTTAACACTTGCTTATGTTTGAGAAATTTTTGCCTCACAACATGAGCATTAAATTTCAGGGTTTCAAAACTGTTACGTTAGTCACGCTGCTATTTTGGTTGAAAAAATATCTACTGTCCGTAATTTTGTTTTAAATTCTTAGCAGAAATGATACATAGATTCCATGTACATTGTAAATCCACCAGCATAGCTAAAAAATATTTTTTATCCTTTAAGTTACAAGTAAAAACAGTTACAAAATCAGCTCTGAAAGTTACGTTAGTCACTATGGAATGACCCGGTTGTTAACTAAAAATATGACCCCGTTTTACCCGTTGAGAAAAATCCACTAAAAATAATATAACATGTGGCACACATCTCGAGTTATTAGTAGCTCGACTAATGAGACGTTTCAACAGCCTTCTCAACAGTTTGGGATCTAATGAAAAGTTCGAGATAAAGGAACATTCGCGTTAGAAGACTTCGAGTTATCAAGACTCTATTGCATTTTAAGTTTTCATGTAGGCAACAAATTCGTGCAAATCAGATTATTTCTACATCTCTAATGAATTCATGCAGTTTTCTTAGTAATTTATAGTTTTATTAAATGCTCAAAAGGTAAGTAAAGATTGGGTACATTAGGGGAAGATGCCGTGTTCTACAGTGCCACTGAATGACGAAAAAAAGTCAAATAAGAGGAGGCATGTTGCTCAAGAGCTGACATTCTAGTATATCATGAGAAACAAGCAAAGGGAAGTAAAACAAAATTAAGCCAACATAAAACAAGAATAAGAAAAATAAAAGCTGACAAGCTTTAAATGAAGCAAACCAATTACAACCTATGAGAAGAAATTGCTTGAAATTTCCCAAATCCGAGAAGATTAATCTTCGCCAGAAAAAAGAATGGATGAACATGGTATTCTATTCAAAATATATGAAGGCAAGCGATGTAAGGAATTTTAAAGTACAGTTTCTTTGAAAGTCTTCAAAAGTGCTTTTTAATTTTTCCATACCTAGTATATAGAAAAAAGTATTGGATTCGTAAAAATTTTAAAGTTTTTAATTTCGACAGTTTTGCACTTATTGAGGTGTGCTGTGTGCATTTTGATCTTTTTCTAAAAATGTCTGTATGTGCGTGATCAGTTTTTTTGTGGTCGCTTTTGAGACAAACTACTGCAAGAAATTGATCGAAATTGGCACACATGTGTACCATGGGGATTGGTGTCCATTAGATTTTGGCGTCAAATCCTATATGAGGGTGGAGCAATCGAACGTTTTCTCCGCTTTTAGTTATGTTACATCTTAGGAAAAAGTGTCAGGTTCAAACAAAAATTAGCTTGTAGGTTGACCTTATAAGGTTTAGGTGTTGGTAAAAACTTAATGCCAATATCTTAAAGAGGGATTGAGAAAGTAAACGGTTTTTACTTATGACTTGTGAATCTATATCTCACGAAGTAATGAACGTAATCAAACAAAAATTGATTAACATGTAGACCTTAGACAGTACAGATTTAATTTTAGTAGCTTCAAGAGAAAGGAGGGGGGGGGGTGCAGTCACTTTCCATTGCAACTGTTCTATTTCAAGAAATATTGCTGCGATTTAAATGAAATTTAGAACAACAGTTAACCGGCACAGAAACAAACGCCGACTCAATTTTGGCGCCAATTGTTCGAAGGCAGTATTTTTTTCAGTTCTTTTCATCTGAATTAAATCAACAATGTGAAAGATAAATGTCATTAAAATGCCGCTTTTAAGTGAGTTAATTGTTGGCAAAACAACAGAAAGCTTTCAACGGTTCAAAAACGGTTCAAGTTGCTATCTTCTATTTGTTAACAAATAAAATGTTTGTAATTAATTTCAGCATGGCTTTGACAAGGATTTTCAATTTTGCTCTTTACTCTTTTTTTCACAGGTATTTCGGTAATAGGAAAGCTGGAGCTGTCTTAAAATATTTGCGCACGTATCTTATTTTGAATAATTCTATTGTTTTATGGTAACATTATGTAAATAGATAGTTCTTTGTTATTTTATTGATGTATGCAAAGAAGATACATTCCCTGAGCAAGCATTGGGGACAAAAATTTAACGCTAATGAATTAAAGTAGCCTACTCTAAAGATTTCCCTTTCCGAGAATATCAGAAGTTTGCAGTAGAGAGTACCTGAGCTGTACATTTTACATGCAAGAATTCATAAGATAGATATATAAGAGAAAGTTTCGTGATGGACACAACATACTAGTTTCATTTTGTTTATCTCTACCTTTAATAATTGCATTTTAAGGTAAGGATTTGTATTTGAATATAATTGTTGCTATTGCATTTAACTCAGCTAAAATGATGAATTAATTTAAGATGTCTTAGGAAAAAAAACTGGGAGCTTCATTTTGAGAAACGCAATTTAATTTCCACTATTCCCATATTTTGTTGAATTGTTTCAAAAACCCCCAAACTTTTTGTTACACACACATAAATGCTACGATAAATTTAAACATTGTATTTAATTATTTATGTTTTGCAAAAACTGATCAGACCAATTACTACTTTTTCACTGCATAACTCTCCCAAGATGAAATTAATTCATGTTGCAGTTTTCTTGCAGTATTTCATCTTGCTTTTAGTATGGCAGTTTTGCATAATAATAATCATAACAGCTTTTGAATGAAAGTACTAAGATAAATTTTCAAATTTATCTTAGATTTAATGATTTGTTGTGAAAACATTTATTGGTAACACTTTTCTCCTAAAGAAAATTATACCCGTACGGCGCCTGCTTTGCATTTACTATTTTAAATAAATTATCTCAAATATTAGTAAAATAAATGGACTTCATCTCTTTAGTCCTGCATAGTTTTTTTCCGGCTGCTGAAGAAAACGAATCCCATTTATATTAAAATTGGAAATGGCTTGCACCTTATTTAACGAATTAATCTGACATTATTGTACAAAGTACAATTCGGTAGGTTTTAACAGGCAGCGCTTTCAAAAGTCTAAACAATGAAATTTATCATTTCTAAAGTAATAGTACATTAATTACATAAAGACAAATTAGGCTTATGTTTATCTGCAGTTTTACATAAATTGATAATTAATATCTTTCCTGGTTGCGATTTTATAGCATAATTTAGTAACATGCTGTGTTATAAATTAGAAATCTTGCATTTATACGCGCACAAGCAAATGTATTATTAATACTTACAATAAATTGAATTGATTTTGTGCTATTTCTTTAGTTACAGGTCAAATGATAATAGTGATTTAATTTTTTTTCTGCATTAAAACATTTATTGAACTTATACAGCGGTTCCCAACTTTTTTTTCTTGCAAATCCCTTGTGCACTAAGTAATAAGCAGCACCCCCCCCCCAAACAATAAAATTTGGGAACGTTTTCTTAGTTTAAAAAACAGTAGTTTATAACAAAAAATAAATAAAAATTGCGATATGTACACTGCAAAAACTGAAATGTTTTCACAGTATGATACAGCTAATTTTACAGTAATAACTGCAAAATTGCTACGTTTACAGTACTAACTGTAAAATTGCTAATTTTACAGTCTGATTCTGGCAGCCGCATAAATTATGTGCCCTTGTGTCCCAGTTGTCGAAATATGAAGTTTTAAAATTGCTGAAATTTTGAGAAAAGTCGCCAAATATAGCGAGTTTCAGTGAGTAATAGAAGACGAGTTTTCACACAATTTTTAGATGAATGCTGACGTTGAAATTGTGGGAGTCACTTCTCGCCAAGTCTTTACGTTCGGCGCTTTTCATAATTTTAGCTTATTTTAAGGCAACATATTTCGATAGCGGACGGACGAGTGCAAATAATGTCTCAATATGCTCTTAGGACTGCTAAATATTTCAATTTCGCTCATTATTACTCTATTCGTATTTTTCCCTGGTTAGTCTTCGAAATATTACCAGATTCAATGTATTTCTATATTAGATTTTTGAAATGGTTATACTAGACTGGACAATATGAACCGGGGATGTGATTTTTTGATGGCGGAAAAATGCCTTTTTTAAAAATAAAAATAATTTTAAAGTATAGCTAGGAAAAAAAACGCTTTTAAAGTTAATCAAAATATTTCATGATACTCTGATTTCCCTCTGATTTTCAAAACTATTGAACGTCCGCTAAGTTGCTAAGTTTACACTGTCACTTGTAATACATGGAATACAGTTTCGCCTTTAGTATTAATAATAGTATTAAATATATTACTTTTATATTTGTAAAAAATTTGAGTTTTTATATTTGTAAAGAACGTGAATTTTATCTTTTATTCAGAGTTACATACATACAGACAAACAAACAAATAAACAAACTCACATGTGAAACTAATAAAACGTATTAGAATTAAATTATAGTTTGAAAACTAAAAAATGCCCTTTTAGAAGGCAATAGAGTATTTCCTGATACTCTAACTGATTTCCCTCCGATTTTCAATACTATTGAATATCCGGTAAGTTTACATGCACTTATCATCAACATGTAATATAGTTTAGCCTTTAGTATTACTGATAGTATTAAATGTATTACTTTTGTATCTGCGAAGAACGTGAATTTTATCTTTTATTCAAAGTTACACACACACACAAACAACTGAAACACTTATTATGCATCATCACATGTAATGTAGTTTAGCCTTTAGTATTCATAATGGTATTAAATATATTACTTTTATATTTGTAAAGAACGTGAATTTTATCTTTTATTCAGAATTACAAACAAACAAACAAACAAACAAGAAAACTCACATGTGAAACTAATAAAAGCGTATTAAAAGGGTTCTTTGAATCGTCCAAAGTCAAAACGCAGAAAGTCCATTTCATAAAATGCATAGCTCTGAATGCGGACCTATGGATCTAAAGTGTGGTTTTAACAGTATAATACTGAAAACAGAGGTTTCAGTGTAAAACTGTAAAAGCTCAGTAATATACTGTAAAACTAGCTATTCTACAGTTAATTACTGTAAAATTAGCAATTGTACAGTTTATTACTTTAAATTAGCTGCATTATACTGTAAAAACAACAGTAATACTGGTAGTAGAAGTTCCAGTTTAAGACTGAAAAACACAGTAATAAACTGCAGAACTCGCAATTTTACAGTTTACTACTGTAAAATTAGCAACTTTTCCAGTTTAATATTGTAAAATTACTATAAAAGTAAGTGTATTGTATTGTAAAAACAACATTAATGTTTTTTAGGTAAATATACTGTTTTTGCATTTCAGCATTATAGCATTATCTTAATCACTTTAGTTCCCAATGATTAAAAGCTGGCAAATCTATTTTTTCTACTTGTTCCAAAACGATATTTTTAAAACCTTCATAAACTACTTATATTGAAACGATTGGCACTTGATTATGCACAAGAACCAGCCCAAGCAGCACAATTCATTTTTTAAAAATTATAAAATGGTTATTAACGTCGTAACAACAGCTTAAAAACGTTTATAAAACGTTTAAAGGTTATTTGTGCTACCTGGGAGGAGAATCAATAAAAATGTGTTTAACTGGTGGTAATAATATAAATTAGTAAAACAAATTGAAAGACCTTGGACATGATTTTTATTATTCTTGCGGAGTGATCCGTAAACTTAAATTATTCTGAAGAATATTTATTAAAAACGCATTGATTTTAGTTAAGTAACACGTCGCATATGGGTGATTCTCCAAAAACCTGGTATTTTCGACTCACAAACTCTATAAAAATAAAAATGCTTAAAAAAATCTAAAAAAAATCATACTTACTCTTTGTTAGGAGCTTATTAAGAGAAAAATAGAGGGAACTCACTTTAAGTATGCTACACCCCCCAAAAGGGGGGGGGTCAATTTTTTCAAACCGAGAGAGTGACAAGAAGCACTAAGCGAGCAAACAAATGAATTTTATCAAGGATTATCAGAAATTTTACAACAATAACAAAGAAATAACTTCAACATGAATGAAAAACTATGTTTATTGTTGACAAACAACACTAATTTACAACCTCCTTAAACGAACACTGTTTTAAGAGTTGCAGCATCCGACAAATTTAATATTTATATAAATTAATTCATCAATATTCGAACATGTATAGCTATTACTTTTAATATAATTCTCTAAGTGTTTTATTTCTAATTGGTATAATTAATTAAATTAAGCTGTCACAATAATTATTGTTGCCTCTATCACTACCATTGTTAGTATCAGTTTCAAAATTGAATTCAACTAGAGCTTAATTCTAAACCAAAATAGTTAATAACAATTTTCAGAGTAAGTACCAGGTTTGTTAATTTAAATTATCCAGTTCAGAAAGGTAATTTACTTCAGGCAAAAAATCTGTTCTCTAAAATGAATCTACAACAAAATTTAATGTAACTTCATTCACCTATTCGAGTAGCGTTAAAGTTAAAAAATGTCTAACCGACAGATTTGTTTTGAAAAATTCGCAAGAAACAAACAACTAAATAAAAGAATTATTTTACAGTTACATTTTTTTAATTTATCGTATGTCAACTTGTTATCATAATCTTAGTTCTAAACTAATGTTTGGTAAATAAATCCATCTATTCTACCGGATGTTTTACCAGTGCTTTAAAAGTAATGCTAGAGTGACATTTTTTTTTGCGCCAGGAGAGGGACATTTTTTTTGCGCCAGGAGAGGGACATTTTAATCAAAAAAGGCTGATATTTCTACCCGGAATTATATAGAAGGTAAATAATGGTATTTTTCTCTTTTATCCTCTTAACTCAATTACACACTGCAAGCAGAATTATTATTTTTATTTTATTTAGAACAGAAATGTTGGCCAGGAGAGGGACATCGAAAATGTTACATACCTCATTTTGAACTAAGGAAAAATAATACGAACAGCAGACACATTCTATGGACAAAATACTCCATGAGTCCAAAGAAGTGATGAGAATAAACAGTGTTATAGTACTGCAGATTCAAAATTCCTTCTTTTTGCCTTTAATAATTGAACCAATTTGTAGGCCAGGAGAGGGACATGCAATCTGGGGACAAACTTCAAAATGATATACCTGATTATATAACCATTTAAATAAGCTAAAACAACACTATATTACACTCATAACTATACATAATTCAACACTACAAGTGGAATTTATGCAATGTTCACGTAAAATTTTAAAATAATTTATTTACATTTTAGAAACAGGGTGGGACACGCAAAAAAGGTGACTTTTTGGCTATTCAAAAATTTTTGTAGAAAAAAATAAATGAAAAATTGCTTTGATATGGATTGAATAACATCAGAATAAGTATTTCTAACAATTAAAAAAATAAAAAAACTTTCTAGGTCAAATAATTTTTGTGCTGTCCTACGGGGACATCATATTGTTCGGATTTTGGAGAATCACCCATATGCTCTTACAGTTGCTTCAAAGCAAACTTTATGTAAAAAACAAAATATTTCTTACCCGAAAAATTAATAAATGTTTTGCTTCCAGATGCGCCTTAGCAATGTTTGCTGTTAATATTTTTAACATTAACAGTGAAGTGTTCCTTTTTCACATTAGGTTAATAACTCCTTTAAAAAAATAAATTAGCTTTTAATATCTTATTTTGTTGCAATTATGCTTATTTATGTAAGTCAGTAAATATATATATTAGTTTTGAACCCATTTCAGTAAATAAATTTAATTAATTCTCACCGATTCGAATTTCATTTGCGAAAGAAGAAAAATGTTAAGTTTGTTTCGCAATGATATTTTTAGAGTCCACTTTCTATTACAGGGATTGCTTTTTTTCTTCTTGGAGAGCTTAAAACGTAATCTGTCTTGCTTCTGTGTTAGAGTCATGGAGTAAAAACAAATACCAGGAAAGCTCAATGTGGATAAGAAAAGGAGCAAAAAATTTACATGTTAGAAATTTACTTCGCCCTTTCTCAAAACAATTCCTGGATTTAAAATCAAAGGGGCCCAGATAGGAGGTATCTGTGACCTCTCGAAATTTTGAAAGTAATCTGCGAGTAACTCACCTTGTAATTTTTCAAAACAAATGATGGATTCGAAGTCAGAGAATCTCAGATGGCAGTTCACAGGTTGTCTCTGTAATGTCTCAAAAATTTGAAAGTAGCACACTAAAAAGTAAATGTTTTTGTAGTATAATGCAGCTAATTTTACAGTAATGTTACAGTAATAAATTGAAAAATTTCTAGTTTTACCGTAGTAAACTGTAAAATTACTAGTTTCACAGTTTATTACAGTGCATTTTACAGTTTTAAACTGGAACCTCTGCTGCCAGTATTATACTGATGTTTTTTCAGTATAATACAGCTAATTTACGGTAAAACTGCACATTTTTTCAGTAATAAACTGTAAAATTGCTAGTTTTACAGTAATAAACTGCAAAACAGCTAGTTTTACGGTTTACAGTTTTGAACTGGAACCTCTGCTGACAGTATTACACTGTACAAACAAATATCATACTTTTTGCAGTGCGTGTAAATAAGTCACTTTGTACTTTCTCAAAACAAAGAATGACTCTGAAGTTATGAGAGCCTATGCAGAATGTTACATGTGATCTCCTAAAATTTTAAAAATAAAGTGTAAATAGTTCACCTTGTCCTTCTTCAAAACAAAGCATGGATTTGAAGTGACGGGATCCTAGTTGGGAGGTTGCAGGAAGTCACTGTAATCTGTCAAAAAGTTGAAAGCACGTGTAACTAATTCACTAAGTCCTTTTTAAAGACAACGACTGGATTTGAAGAAAGGGAGCTCAAGTGGGAGGTCACGTGAGGCCTCCGTGATCTCCTAAAAACAGATTATCTACGAGGGAAGTCTGACTAGCAAATTAACAGTTAAAAAACTATTCATAAAATTATTCAAAACGAACATTTACATTTTGACAGTTTAAAAAGTATCTGACTAGGTTCACGGAGCAGTTATTTTTTTAAGTCTCAGTTTGAAAAAACTACATGTTTTTTTAGAAACAGAAGGATCTTATAACATGTATTTTACATCGAAATAAATTAAAAAAATCATTCAGTTTTACAAAATTGTTGATTGTTTAGTAGAGAGTTAATAAAAGGTCGGGAGAAACTGCTCTGTACAGAGAAATACAAGACAGTTTACTTAGATTATTATACATTAACGAAAGTTTTATCTGGAATAGACCAGCCAGGTTAAGATATATTTCAAGAATTTTCAAGACTTTATGTCAAATTACGTGAAGTTTATGCCATGAAATTTTCTCTAAAATCATTCACCCTTTCAAAGTTTAGGAGGACCTGTACAATCAAAAGAATATTTTAATCATTTACAAAACCCTACAATCTTTTACTATCACAAGTAGTTCAAAAATGCAAGCCAAATTTCTTGTTTCAATATTCAAAGAGAATTTCAAACCATGGTTTTCGCAGACAACATCGAGCGACAATGCAATTTTTGAAAAAACGTAAATAAAGATTAGATTGTAGGTATAATTACTGCAGAAACTTAGTATTAAAGTGCTCTAATTTGAGTTACTGATTCACTCAGATTAAAAAATTAGAAGCGGATTTATAGTCTTAAAAAACGGTAATTTCAATAAAACTATTTGTAGGAAAAGTTTTTTGGTCAAAAATCACCTTTTCAACTTAGTCCGATACATTAATTGAATTTGATTTTTTTTTTCAAAAATTAGGTGAATTTTTTAGTTTTGCCTCCAGCTTTTTGGCGGATAGAAAAAAAAAGTAAATACTAATAATAAAAAAACACCAACCTAATGAATGAACATCTTGTCAGTGGGCAAATGCAGCTATTTCTAGGAGAGAAATGTTTAAAAGCAATAAATATAATATAAATGAACTTTTCAAAAAAAAAAAAAAAAACAAGAAGAGAAAAGAAAGAAAGAAAGAGAGATAGCACGGAACGAAGATATATGTGCATTTTTTTATTTATAACACTCAAACATTTTGAATCAAAGAATGAATGAATGAGTGTATGAGTTAATGAAATAAATAAAAAAATGAAATAATTCTTCTTTTGATATGTATAAAAGGAAAATACAGCTTAAAAAATACCGCAAATTAAGCACTTCTTATTCATTGCAGGTTGTTTAAATCACTGTTCGGTTCACCGTATAAAATGGATTTTACCCACTTCTTATTCGATAGTATTCATGAGTCATGAATGATGGAAAAACAATGGACTACCTAATCCACAAACAAACTATTTTTATTCTTTACATAGATCAACAAGATGGGCAGCCAATTTGCCCTTTTTCCCGGATAGCGGTCAAGAAATATTCCATAAAATTATTATCCCGCTATCCGGTCATGATTTTCTCATCTGTTCAATGATGAGTGCCCAAGAGTCTAAGTGACCTTCATGCGCTCTGCACACGCGCTCTCTGCCGGAGGGGCAAGTGTGTAAAACCCAATTGCGCAATCAGGGAATTCCTAATAAATCAGTCATGAACACTCCCGCAAGTGTTACCTCACTGAGTGGATCATTTTATTTCTTACACCGTATGTCCACAAAAGGGCATATTTGAACAAAAACATGTGTCCAGATTTCATTGTTTGTAAATATTTGCAATTACAAAATTTTTTCAATGTCCACGTTTTAGTTTTCAACTACTTTATTTTCGTACTTGGGGTCATTTTTACGGGAGGTTAAGGAATTTCGTTTATGTCCATTAAAAAAAAAGGTCTTCTCCAATTATTTTCCCTATAAAGCAAAATTAAAAGAAACACAAAAACTAGTCACAAGCAATGTACATAAAACATCTTGCCTTCAGTATGCTTTAAATGTTTTCTAAACCGTTTGAATTATCAGAAATGCAGTACGATTTCTTGTACTACTTCTGACAGCAGGGCTGTAAGACGAGCAAAAAAAAAAAAAAAAACGATTTTCCCTATTGTTTGATTATTATTTCATTAAGCTCCGCTTCTGTGCTCGCAAATCCTTTGATCTTTTATTCAGTTTGGCTTTGTTTTGATCTTTCTAACTCCATTGCGCACTGATGAGGAAATGTTTTTCCCCCTAAGAAATATCTTCTATTACATATGGTGTGGTTATAAATATCTGAAAGCAATACATTCGGGAATTAAAGCACCCCAAGCGTTCTACAGATATCCTCTTGAATATTTATATGTTATGCGGAAAATATTTAATTTTAGCTACTAAAGTACTCTAGCATCTATGCATAAATGTTTGTATCTATGTCCGCTAAAAAGAATTTTCTGATTGGCTGATAGGGTAAATTACATCATCACAAAATGTCACATGATTTAAAGTTATAAAAGTCACCATGTGTTAATTGAATCTAAGACCCCTAGCATGAGAAGAGAAACTTAAACCACAGAGCCATGGAGGCAGCAGTTTAAGTTCAAAAAGCTGAAATTGAGCCTGTTTATACCGTATGTTGTGTTGGTGGAAGTGAAGGTATGGAATTTGTAAATTCAAAATACCCCCCCAAGCATCCATTTCAATTTCTAAAACTTTAATTGCTGTTACATGCTAGGTAGCGAAAAGCCCGTTAGAATATCAAGAGAGACCGGCAGCTTCGTCCCTGTTTATGGGTCTAACGAATCTGGATATTCAATAACCGAGTTGAGAGGCAGATCTTATTGATGTTCCTGGATTGATGAGCCCATACACAAGGAACAAACAACTTTAGTCTTTGTACTGCTTATTAGCCGGCTACCTGAGTATTTTTGCATGTAGCTCTAGGCGTTAGACCAACTTAAACGGTAGTATCTTTGTGTATATTACTACTGCTGTTACTAGTACTGCTGTATGCTGTTATGGAACTACATTTACATATTAATTCTATTGTCTCTGAAAACTTATATTTTTTAACCCCCGAAGCAACAAGGAAGGGGTTATAAGTTTAACGTGTCTGTGTGTCTATCAACCTGTGTATCTGTGTATATATCTGTGGAACTCTAATGCCAAAACGGATTTACCGATTTTGAACTTTTTTTGGTTTGAAAGGAAAGTTGATCGAGAGTGTTTCGGGCTAGGTCGCGTCTTCGGAGGACATCAATTAACGAATATATCAATTAAATACCTTTAAAATGTTCTTCGCAATATTTGAAGTGAAAACATACTCGAAAATTTAAAACAATAGTCCGAAAGAAAGATATGTATATTGTATATGTGATTCTACAAATACGGGAATATTTCTAATATGTAGATTCCAAAAAATTAATTTAAAATTAAAAATCCGAAAAAAATCAAAGTACTTTATTAGTTGCATAATTAAAATAGAATATCAGAATATCAGTAGAACTTAAATGTTTGTATTTTATTGTATTTTTACATTTTTTTTTTGAAGGCATGTGAATGATAAAATGGACATGTGGATGACACAATCGTACTTGAATAATACAATGGATATGTCAAGAACACAATAGGTATATTAATGAAATTCTTTAACTCGTAAACTGTTAGACATAATTTTTAAACACTGTACTGTCATAGTTTGGCTTTTTAAGTATCCACGTGTCTCATATTGGGGCATGTGAATGACATTAAAAAATGGGCATGTGAATGACAAAAAACAAGTAATATGTTCTCAAAAAGTCATATCTGAATATTTTTCGACTTAACTTCGAAGAAGAACCGACAAATGCAAGATTTAGAACTATCTATTATCAAATTTTTTTTTTACATGTACATTTTACTTGCATTCTGTAGGCCATGCTAATGATAAAGATGAAAAACATTTGCCTCGAAAGTTGAGTTCAAGTTGCTATTAATCAAAAAGTAATTGCAGAAAAGCCAAATTAATCTTCAGTTAGGCATAACAAAGTTCCATGCTTCATTTTAAGATGTGTTGCCAGATTTTAAAATAAAACATTTCAGAGAAAATTATCTATACTTTTCAAACGTGGATGCCTGATAATCGCTGGGATCAAGTTTGGATTAATTTTTCGAGATATTATTTTCACATTATTTTGCTTTTTTTGTGATCTATATCTTGCACACATATACATTCAAAAATAAAAAAAAATCTTAAGAAAAAAAAATCACTTATTTTTAGATTCTATAGATTGTGAAAATTACACCTACGGGATAGGGCATGTGGAAGACATTTCAATGCAATATTTTATTTTTAAATGAATAATAATTAATTATTGACATTGTTGATAATCAGAATTATAGAACAAAAGACGCATAAAAATATTCCCAAAAGAGTTTATTTTAATTAAAAACAAAAAGAGCAATCAGTATGGCACACCAATTTGCCCATTTTTGTAGAATCACCCATACATTTTTTGTGCCTCTGATAAAATGTGTTAGAACTTCCATGTTATATAGAACTCGAATAATAACGTATTTTAGCAAATGCTTCTAAGCCTTAATTCACACGATAGGAAACCGATGTCATTGTTGGCCGAAGAGGAAAGAAAATTAAATGATTTAAAATGTTTATCTGTTACCACTTTCTATTTGTTAACAATTAAAATACTTGTATTTGATTTTAGTATAAGGATTTTAAAAGGGTTTCCAATTTTCCTCTTTATTATGCTTTTGCGATTTGCAAATTTTACTAGTAAGGATTATCTTTCCTTTTTCGAATTAACAATGTTTTCTCGGAAACAATTAAATATGTTTAAATTTAAATTGATTTCTGACCAGTGAAGTTTTTTTTTAAATATGTGATTGGTAATCAGGATTATTTTCATTTATTAATTCAGGATGCTATTACTTGTTTCGTACGAAATATGTGCTCACATAATTATTACTGGTGTTATGTTCACAAATGTATGTATGAGTTTAAAAATAATGAAATGAATGTTATAACGTAGAGCGCTGTTTCTGACCTGCAGGTGTATGCTTATGTTATATAATGTGACATGTGATAAAGGAACAAGAAGTTCTGCCAAGAACTAAACGAGCCTACTTTCCCGTACATCGACATCGGCATTCTCGCATCTGATTATTATTCTCTTGATTATCTGAGACTTAAAATTATGTCAAACATACCTTTTTAGCACTTAGAGCTGATTTCGAAAAGCAAAATATACCCTTTTCATCAGATGAAATGGACACGTAAAAAGTAATTAACGAATAAATAAAGTTTTGTCGCAACTTTTAAAGAGTGTAACTGTTACAGTTCTTCCATAGAAAAAATCCTCCATCGTTTAAAAAAAAAAAATAATAATAATAATAATAAAATAAATAAATAAATAGATAAAAGTACAAAGAGCATCAAAACACATTTTATCAAAGAAAGAAAAAAAAAAAAGAAAAAAAAAACTCGTCCGTTAATAAAATGTCTCGAATTTCACTTTTAATCCGTTGCCAGTTGTTAAATATAAATAAAGAATAAAATGCTCTCGTGAATGAAACATTTTTGTTACAAAAAAAATCGTCTGCCAAAAAATGAATAATAATAATAATATCAAATAAAATAAAACAAATGAATAAATAAACAAAAAATCGTCTGCACAGTCAGTCATTTTTTTCTGAGCCTGCATTTCCGCCATGTTTGCGGAGTCGGAGTCGGAATCAGAGTCCTCACAGAAGATTACTCAGAAAAGTACTTTACAAACATTATTTATCAAAACCATTTTCTTACAAAGTTAGTTTGAAGGAAATCCGACTTTAAGTTCAGGATCAACATTCAACTTAAATTCCCCGTAGACGCTAATGTTAATTTTTTTTTCTGAACGGTTCAATATTGAACGAAAAATGGTTCAAATCAAAAAGCGAAATATGAGAATGTATGGGAAAGCCTCTCCGAGATCTTTCAAACAAAAAAAAGTTTATTCCATTCGGACGGTTCACTCAAAAGTTATTAGGTGGGGAAAGGTTGCTTGAACGGTTCAATGTTGAACGAAGTGTTCAAATTGAAAATTTAAATACGGTAATGAAGTATCCTTGCTGAGAACTTTCGAACAAAAAAAAAGTTTATTTAAATCGGACTGTTCATTCAAAAGATATTAGGGGTGACAGCTTGATTGAGCGGTTCAATGTTGAACGAAAAATTGTTCAAATCGAAAATGTAGATACGGGAATGAAGTATCCTTGAAAAGATATTTCGAACAAAAAAAAGTTTGTTCAAATCGGAGTGTTCACTCAAAAATTAGCATCGCGGGACCGGTTGTTTGAACGGTTCAAAGTTGAACCAAAAATTGTTCAAATCGAAAAATCAAATATGGGAATGAGCTGTACTCGCCGAGATCTTTCCAACAAAAAAAAGTTTGTCCAAATCGGAATGTTCATTCAAAAGTTATTAGGGGGGGGGACAGACAGACCGACCGACGACCGACACACAAATTCCCCATCTCAATACCCTACTTTCAAATTTTTAATTTTTCGATATTCATTTTACCTTTTTATTTTTTAACTGGCGATATTTTTGGACTTGGCGATATTTTTTTAACTTGGCGATATTTTTTGGACTTGGCGATATTTTTTAGATGCATTAAGCTACTTTTAATACTTTTTTCGTCTTTCTTTTATTCTTAACGGGAAAGTAGGTATAAATGGTATATTCACATTACATCATTGTGAAATATTATATTTTTTTCATTTTGTTTGTTACAGCAGGAAATAACACTAATTCTTAATCAATTGGGATTGGATATTGCAATTAAGATATCTCAAAAAATTAATTTATTCCACATTGCGAGGTGAGGAAAAATAACTTTGAGAATGTGCACTAAGAACAAATGTCCTGTTGCTATCGTTCATTTTTATGGCTCCGCTAAATCATACTTTTATGGCTCGTGAAAACAAGTCAGCTCAAATAAGGTTGACGAACGAAAAACATCGACGAGGATGAAAAAGTACCTGTAAATCTTGAGTCATCGATATTCTGAGAATTGAAGTTTTAGCGTCGAGTAGACTTTCATGCCATCTTTCAATATTGGCTGAGATTAATTGTTTGCAAAGATATTATTATGATTTTCTTGAAATAGTGAAAATACTCTTTGACATTTTATAGGACGTACGCGAAATTCTTTATAGGGGAGTGATGTGTTCAAAAGTATGAAAATAATATTAGTCATCTTTTCAACAGAAAGAAAGAAGAAAAAGAACAGAATGAAGATATACTATTTGTACCTTTTAATTTATTGCATTCAAACATTTTAAATAAATAAATGAATGAATGTATGAGGTAAGGAAATGAATAAATGAATAAAATAAATAAATTAATAAGTAATAAAATAATTATAAAGAAAATAATAATATCAATTAATGCATGAAAGAATAAAATTATCAAATGAATAAATAATTAAACAAGTAAATGAATAAGAGAATAAAAAAATAAAATAAAAATATAAACAAAATAATAAAATAAATAGACAAGTAAAAGGATAAAAAATAAAAGAACTAAAAAAATTAAAAATTAGGTAAAATAAACAAATGAATGAAAGAATGAAATAAATAAATGAATAAATAAGTTAAATAAAATTATGAATAAAAGAGTGAAATAAATAAATAAGTAAAGGAATGAAATAAATAAAGGTGTAAAGAAAATAAATAAATGAGTTAATTAACAAACAAACTAAATGCGTAAAAAAAGGAATGAATGAATGAATAAAACTCGAAGAATAAAGCAAATAAACGAATGAATCAATGAGTAATTAATAAAAGAAAAATATATACAACGAAAATAAATAAATGAAAAAAAAAATTAAATGTAACATTTTAAATCTTTTTCTTTTCTCTGCATTTTCTTTGATGCAAAATTTTTATTCAAAACACAAAGCTTGAAAATATGCTCGACTAAATCTTCGATTTATATTCCGATTTGCAATGCGAGAAATATACTGGTAGGGGTAATAAAATTATCTCTGCTTATTAGTATGCCTAGTTCCAGAAAAATCTCATCAAATTATCCCACGTAATGCAAACATTCCCTTCGCCTCCTCAGAGAAGAAATCGATAAATTTATTTTCTGATGTTTTAGGTGCCGTGATATATTATACGTCGAAAACGTGAGCCGCGCTGCAAGCGATTGGCACTGAAAGGAATTCCATTTGTCGGACGTCTTCAGAGGTGCTAGCGCCAAAGGAGCGAACCGACACTTAATTGGAATGAAGTTGGACAGTAACTGGTCATCTCCGAACTGGGTTTGATTCATGAGTTGTCAGAGGAGTCTACTTGAGGTTCGGAATATGGTAGCTTCTCATCTTATAATGGTTAATTTAAGATGGAACTTGTGTTAATTTCGAAGATATTGGGAAAGCATTTGTAAGTCATAAGTACACAGAGTTGTATAAAATAAAAAAGTGAAAAAAAGAGAAAGAAAGCATAAAATATTGTTTAGTAAAGGTCAAATTTGTCTAATTTGGGTCCTGTCCAGTGATCGGCATTCTCCCATTTTTAGTGGCAACTTTTAGATAAAAATTGAAATATTTTTCAATTAAAAAATATATTTTTTAAATTTTTGAAGTAAAGACAAAGTGCTTTTCGGCCCACTTTGACACACACACGGCACACTTGTCTACACACGTACATATGGTAACACACACATCCGCACACTATCGATATCCGTTACTGCGAAAAACATAATATGAATTCATTACGTAAGAATTCAAACTCATTTTTGTTTATTTATTTTTTTTTTTGCATTTCTTAATTTTTAGAACCCGAGCATGGAAATTATCTTTTAATTCAGTTAAAACGTAAATAAATGAAAACAAGTAGGCGAAGCGTGCTTTCACCAAAATTAAGCGGAACTGTACATTGGCTATCTGAAATAAAGCTATGTTCTGCTCTTCTACAGCATGAACGTTCTGGTAAAGCATAGAGAACATTTAATCAACTATTTTAATCAATCTATATATTTTTAATTTACTGAAGCCTAAACGTGGAATTGTATACTACCACAGTCTAAATTTAAATATGAAGCCATTACCAGATAGTGAAACTCAATCAATTTCAAAAGAAACTTAATTTTTTTTGAGTCCTTTTGGAAGCAATCAGTTGTGACAGTTATTCAATTTAAAAAATATCGAAGGCTTTTTAGTTGAAGATTGAATCCGAGAGGTTAAAGGAAAACTATAAACCAACAGAAAATTGACAATTCCGTAAAAAACTTCTTTGTGAAAGACAAAAATAACTTCTTACATCAAGGAATAGTTTTTATGACGAAAAAAAAAAAAACCCCGTCAGCAAAACTAGCAGCAGAAGAGACAGTGGGAAAACGACGGAATAATGTTGAGAAAAATCTTGCTGTCTAAAAAAAGTCTATTAAAATATTTGAAAAAAAAAAAAAAAACTTTTTTTTGTTTTTATCTAAAATACTGTATGTACTGTCTGCGTATTGCGCGCCTGGCAGTCACGATCGCTTCCATTTGAAAAAAGGGGTGATAAGATAAGGAGACGCACTTGCCGGTGCTTTCGCTTCTTACTTCCTGTTGAACGTTACTTTGTATTTCCCCCCGATTTTGAGGAAATCCAAAGAGACCTCAGGCATGCGCAGATGCGAGGAAGGTTTTACGATAAAAGATTAGACAGTACGCATTTTAAAATGAGATAAAAAGGAACAACGGGGTAGAACGGAACGGATATTGTCCGTCATGCAAAGAAATTGCCTCATAAATGTACGTTTGAGTATTTTTTGTTGCAATTATTTTGTTAGAAAGGTAATAAGTATCAGAAGTGAAAAAAATAGGTCTCGTTCATTCTGGAAGCACAGTTGCAACTGCAAAAATTGAACTTTTGTTTTTACAGTGTAATACTGACAGCCGAGGTTCCAATTTAAAACTGTAAAATTCACAGCAATAAACTGCAAAACTAGAAAGTTTACAGTTTCTTACTGTAAAGTTAGCAATTATAGAGTTTATTGCCGTAAATTCAGCTATATTATACTGTAAAAGCAACAGTATAGTGGCATCAGAGGTTCTAGTTTGGAACCGTAAAATGCAAGGTACAGTAACCCCTCGTTATATCGCGCTTTTCGGGGCACAAGAAAAAAGCGCGATATATCTGAAAGCGCGATATAACCGAAGTCATTAAAAATAGTTTTCTATCCAGCATGCAAGTAAATTATACGTACACATACATAAAAATTCATTTATTCGCCTTGAAACCTTGAGTTTTATCTGGAAGCATTTTCCAGTAGAGAGCAGCTTCATCAGCATTATAGATTTGCTCGGGGTCTACCAAGTCTAGCTCAACAATTTTTCGATTCAATTCATCAGGAAAACATGCTGCTGCTGTATCGTCGGCTGATCGTTTTTTCCCGCAAATTTGTAATTGGCCTATACCGTGTCTTTTTTGTCACAAAATAAATGAGAAAGAGACCTCTTCTGAGCACCTTACATATTTTCTCAAAAATGGTTTCGAACTAAAAGTTTTCTTTTTTTTGGGGGGGGGGGAGACAAAAGAAAAGAGTGATATATCCGAATGAGCGATATAACGAGGGGCTACTGTAATAAACTGTTAAAGTAGCAATTTTACAGTTTATTACTATAAAATTAGCTGTATTATACTGTAAAAACAACATTTGTTTTTTACACAGTGTGGTTAATTAACAAGACTGCACGTGTAAACCCTCAAGATTTTCTCATCTGCAAAACTTGGTGCTCAAGTAAATACTTTTTGTGTGTTAAATCTAAAGGGAGTATTTTTTATTTGGCACAAGTCTTTACAACAGCCTACCGTATTAGAATGAATGAATTCTTTAAACTGCGTCACAACAAATGAAGAATTTCTCACAACCCTTTGGGGTTAGGACTTAAGAGGTGTATCAGAACACATATTTTTGGTTTTCCGATTCTTTCCTCAGATTACTGCGGTGGTTTTTTCTATCACCCAGTCCTACATTATATATGAAACAAACATGTGTTAGCTTATATGCATGTATAGGTCTGATATAACCCCCTCCCCGTCACTTCAGTACACATATCTGTACCTCAGAACCAGACTAACGTAAGTCCATTTTCGTCATTTTTCAGTAGAGGGGAAAAACGATGTATTCGACAATCGTTTTCCCCTCTACCGAAAAATGACGAAAATGGACTTACGTTAGTCTGGTTCTGAGGTACAGATATGCTGGCTGTACTGGTGTATGTATGAATGGAAAACTAAAATTTTAGCTAAAAATTTAACAAAAAAAAAGAAAAAAAAGAGAAACAAAGAGGAAAAGAAGCTGATGAAACCAGCCAAAAAATCATCATCTGAAAATTTTGACCCCAATTGTTCAATTTAATAAAATGTAAGAGTTCGTATTATCTACAACTTTTGAACAGGACACACATTTTGGAACATTAGAAAATTCTCCACCTCCAAGCACATTTGTTTAAAAACAATTCTTTATAAAAATTGTTGGAAAAAAAACTCATACGAAATCTATGATCCAAAGTAATGTGCTTACACAATGACGAACGTGTGAATAAAATTCAAAAAGAGCTTCCAGTACCTGGATATATCAAGAATAGGGGGCGGGGGAGGCAACGTTTCTTCCATGAGATCTTACTAAGAAACGTATATAAACATTTAAAAATCTTCTTTTTTCAAGCACATGGTAACTATTATAAACGATATGATGAATTAAATTTAGATTAAATATTTATATTCCTCAATTTAAGGACATCTTTCTTACAACAAAATCTTAATTGAGTTTTAAAGTTTTTCTTTTTAATTTTTGACAAATCATACATTTACCAGCAGAAAAAAATAGGGATTTTGTTTGAAAGTTGCTTCCTGTTCCTTTTCACCCCTTTCCTGCCATCATTACTTTTTTTTTCATTGACTGTATTAAAGGTTGAAGCGTTACAAATAAAAAATTTAGTATGCGTTCCGATTCATCGCGGGTTTACTCGGAGCACTGCTAAAAATTATATGAAATACAAACTGTCCAAAATGTTTTCTTTTTGCTTAAAATTGCTGGGACAGAAATGAAGTTTCTAGCCAAAATATAAGTTAAAACAATCTTTGATTACTATTATTTTTAATATTCAAAGTTGAAAAGAGTTCTGATTTATCGCATTTTACGGTTTCCCCGTTTTGTGGTATGAAATATGTGCATTCATGCACCACGCAGCATATATTGACAGAAATGTTCTCTCATGCTTTGATACATCACCAAGAAAATGTTTCTAAGTGAAGCCAACTGCTGAGATTCTACCGGAATAGATTGACAAGAAGATTTAAACATTTCTGAAGTATTTAGCATCTAAAATGACTAGCAATAAATATAGACTGAGTAAAAGCTCTCAAGTTTTCGTTTTCAGACAAAGAGCCTCTATTAAAAAATCAATTAAGAGATTAACAAATCAGTTTCTTAGAGCGGCTCCTAATTTTCTCATATGTATTGTATACATTCAAATGTCAAAGTAAAGTATTTTACGAGTCCTTGTTCTTTTCAAAGTGAAAAGGCAACATTTGCGAGTTGTCTACCTCTTCAAATAAACACAGAAGACATGTGTAAAGCATGTGAACGATGTGGCATTTCAGTCGCCTGAGAAACAATACTTCAGCCAGATGTTGCTGAGAGAAAGGTATAAGAATAAACATTTTCGTAGGTTCGTTTCCTATCGGAAACGCAAGGCTTTCTCAACTGACTGGATTGTTTCAAGAAGGCATCTGACAGACAGATTTGCACGCTTCGAAACTTAATTAAAACAATTTGTTTGATTAACGAAGAATGTTTCCGTGTTTTATAATTGTTAGTTTTGCCAGTTTTACAGTACTTGTAGTTATGTTACGAGAACAAATAGTTTCTAAAAATGCATTGAGTTTTGTAACTATTCTGAGAAATATGTTATTTATATATAACTGATTTTCTGTTGCAGTTTAACATGTGCGCCCATATATTTGTAATTTTAGAAGGGAACTTTTTTTATGGTTTAATATTCAATTTGAAGATTTCTTCTTCATATTCCACTAACTTCCTACTAACTTCCTTATTATTTGAGTCCGATGAGAATATTTAGAGCCGACGTCTTCTTCATTATAATGAATATTTTTTAGGGAGTATTGTCCTTATGCTAATGTTTAAAATTCGTTAACCTTATTATAATGTTGGAGAAGTTTTTGCATTAATTAGGGGCAGTTAAGAAAGTTTTGCTCCCAACTCCAAGCAAAACTCACTGCATATTTTTATTCTCGTTTGTAGACATGTAGATTTCTTATTTAAAATATATTGCTTTAAATTTGAAAGAAACTGCGTCGCAGAATAATTTATTGAAATTCTTACAATCATTCATTTATGGATAATTTTGAAATGGTGATATTTATTCTTAAAATACATTTAAAAATGTATTATGTCTTGAGCCCTGTTTGAACTCCTCCACCTTCTGTGGGCTCATGGATGTAAAACAATGTTAATGAGAAGCATTAGAGAGTTTACGGAAAGATATTTCATTCGTTTAAAACACTTGTCTTTATTTCTTTCAACAATATATAAACACGTGACGAATTAAAAGTACCTCTTTCTTGCCATGCTTATCATCAAAATGATACTCTGTTGTAGAACTTTTATGTAGTTACGTATGCTTTTTTCATTGGTTTCAAGAATTTTAATCGAGTTGGAAAGCTTGATATTTGTTAATCGTTTTAGATAATACAAGATACTTTAAGTTTTTAAATACTTAAGTGTTAAAAACACAACAATGGGCGATTTTGGTGCACTTCCTTGAGTTGGATAAGATTAGTTGGGATGGTTTCTTTTTAGTTGAGCAACTCTTTTACAAAAAAAAAAAAAAGTCCTAGCCCTGTCATTTCAATACTAAACATTTGTTAGTTTAAAAAAATCATATTTCGCACACTTTTGGGCCACGCCCCATTTTCTAAGGAATCGTGCACAAATATATAAAAAAGATTGGACCAGTGGAATAGTTCATACGTTGATCAAAAGTGTGTGACTTACGTTTTTTTGAAACTAATTTGGTACTGATTTAAAGAGGAAAACAGACAATACTGGATAAGTAAACGTTGTTGATTGATAGCACAGGACCCTAAAAGCTTTGGAAAATGTTAAAATAAAATCATTAAATAGTCAATTTTAATATTTGTGTTAAAGTCTTTAAATGTAGCGACTCATTTAGTGAAAAATTTATACCTAAATATAACGACTAATTTGGGACAAAGGGAGCAATAACACTGTTAGTGGCCAGTTCTTTAATCCACAAATTTTCCAATTGTAGATACTTTACAGCGCAAAATATTTTATAATATTTTATTATAGCGCCTATTTAATCCCAAAACTGGTATGCAAATCTATCGACTTAAAGTAACGCAATGATATATGTTTCTATTACATATTTTATTGATTCCACATAATGTTATTGTCATTGAAGCCGCGCCGATCGTACAGATTAAACTGATGAATAATGCGTAAGTTGATCAAAATGTACTGTTGACTAGTGAGATTTATTTACTCACATATCAATTCAATTTTGAGTTATTCATGACTAGAAATCATAAATTCAGTTTGAGATTAAATATTCTCAGAAAACTTGATGCAGACACTACAATTTTGGAGAGAATTTCTCGTTTTGTGCTCATCTCAGGAACTACAACATATTTTATGCAAGAAATACGTCAATTTCTTAGTGTATTTTTTTAAATATGGAAACACTACGAGATTAATGACTTTCTTTCTTCAATCTTATCAGAAATATTTAAAATTCTAAAGCTTTACATAATATCAAATTTAGTTGTAAAATAGTTGACTTAGCGCTAGCATGATGAAAAAATACAATATTTTTATCATGTAATATTGAAATAAAAATACTTTTGATCTGCAAAGGAAATATGTTGCCGACTTGTTTACTTTTTACCTTTGTAAAAAAAAAAAAAGGTTTCTGTCCTCGTTTGGTTTGCTCCTCTTTTTATAAATTTGCATTTAGAAGAACTTTTAGCTTTCATTTTAGACTCAATTTATTTATTTGATAAATTTACTTGATAATGAAGTAATTAAAATTGATTTTAAGAATAATTTTAATGAGATTTTTCATGCTATTCAACGGCCCGTTCTTTTATTTGGCGAATTATTTTACTGTTAATAGTATTATTTTTTTTTCGCATTTCAACTTTAAGTCTCGTTTCAAGGATAGTTTTGTCTAAAAGACTTTCAAAAGACAAAATACTGATTGTCAACGCAACATAGTTAGTTTCTATTTAACTGTAAGCAAACAGGTGATAACAAATAAAAATAAAAAATAACTGCCAAGATTAACAATGCGTTTTGACGTACTTAAAATGAAAACCCGCAGTTATATATAAAACAAAATTATCTAATTTTGGAAAAGATAAATGAGCATTTTCTGTTTTAAGAGGTATTTATTTTCATTTAGATGAATACGAAAAGCATGGTTATTTTTCTCTATTTGACTGCTGTCACGAAACTTAACGCTGTTGAAGAATGCTTTTCCGATAACATTTATTTAATGTAAAATTTTTCAAATGAATGCTTTCTTCTCCAAATGCGCTTTTACACAGGGAGTTATTTGACCTTATTTCAGTGATCTAAGTCTCAAAAGTTAGTAAATTTGTTTACTGACTACTTTTTAAGATGCGATTTAGTTTATTTATTTTTCATCGAAGAACTTTCTAAGAAGATTTTAAAAAGTTTAGGACTTATTTTACTCTCTTAGGATTACTTTAAAGGTTCTTGTACCGATAAAGACAAAGAAAAAATTAGAAACTAAAAATATATTGGAATACTATTTTCAGAATAGCACTGGAATAAACACTTCAACAGGCCTGTCATTTAGGGGGGGGGAGCAGGGGGGTCAATTGCCCCCCTGGCTTTGAGAAATCAATGTATTTTCATATAATTGGGCGTGGTTTTTAATGCTTTTCGATGAAATTGCATTGTGCTTGGACCCTTTGCCCCCACTGGAAAAACTTGAAATGGCAGCCCTGCATTTCAATTAAAACTTTTTATGTAATATTTTGAGATTTAAGTACATTATTCGCTTGAAACTCAGAAATGAGTGTAAATTTTCCGGTCGCTGTTTAGTTAATTTTTTCAAAAAAGGAAAAGTTTTATCGAATGTATTCCTTAGGTTCTTAGCTAGTATAGTAAAGTTATGATAGCTGCTACCATTTATATAGCTCAACAGAATGTACTGCCAGATCATATTATGGGGGTAAATTCGAACTCAAAATCGTAACTTACCGAATAGACTACAAATTGAAGAACGTAAAATTTCATAATGCTGCTGAACCACTGCACAAACTACTATTTGTAGACTTTTTACGCAATTCCCTGTGATAATGGACTATTTGTTTCAGTGTACAGAAAATTTATTATACGTAATAAGCAGTGATTCTAGTTGAAGAATGTCAGTATAGTTCATACAAAAACAAGAAAAAGTACCTCTGTAATAGAGGGATGGGACATTTTAATACTTTTAACCAAAAAGCTTTCTGCTGTTTTAAACTTTATTGCACAAAAACTAAAACTCTAGCTGTTGAGCTCTTTAATACGACCACATTTAACACTAAATTATGGCTAAAACAAACATTTTGTGCTTTGAGTTAGGTTTACTATTTACTTACATTACCAATTTAATGTATATTGCTTACATTAAATTGAAAATTTCGACTTTGGTAAACAGTAATTTCTGAATTCTTCGCTAAAAATGTTCGTTATTAAATACTCCAATTTTGGTTCTTAGAAATTATTCAGCATTTTGTGAGTTTGTAGAAGGCCCATAGTATATCGAGAAGAAAATATTATTTTTTTGCATAAAGTCAAATTTCGTACTCTTGTTTACTTGTAGACATATAAATATTTTAGGAGATGAAATTGTGTTTATTTCCCCTTTATGGATTACAAGCTGTTCCAAAACTGTTGATTATCATCTTCTATTTTCAATTTTTAATCAAAACATTCGGTTTTAACAATGAAGTTAAGCTTTTTTCTGACTGTACAAATAATTATATTACAATGTGCGGACTAGTAGTAATTAATAGTAGTAATTTCTTTTCGTAAGAATGCATTTCTTTATTTTTTCATAGTATCACTTATTCTCAATTGTTAAAAATAATAATAAAAAATTGGTCTTGGATTTTTGGTATATCGTATTAGCTGAGCTCAAACATATTTTTTGGGGGGAAAAAAAAGCAAAGAAATAAGAGAGTTCAAAGCATTTTGAATTAACCTTTTATAATAATATTTTTCTATATTAATGCTGCATTAAAACTATTTCTTGGCTTGTGATTGGTATAAGAAATTTACTAATTAATGCCTTTAGGCTACAGAAAGTATCTAACTTTAGTTTTATTTATTTTAATACTTATACTATGGTAGTGAAAATACTTTTTCTTGTACTCAAAGACTGCAGTATTACTTTCCTCTTAGCTTTTAAAATCTATTGGTCAAATCATAAATGTAAAATAAAAGAATTTTAAACAACATATCAGTGCTCAAATGAAGAGGAAAACTGCGTACACGTGTTTCGGTCTTTCAAGGAACGCCTTTTTCTATGCAAAAGAAACCGAGCTTATGGATAAAAAGAAAAGATACTCAAATTGTTTATTGTGGACGCAAAAATTTTTTAAAGTTGACGGCAAGTTATTTCTCATTTCTTCTATTAAAAAGTTAACACATTTTAATCAAAAAGGAACTTTTCAAAGCTTAATCATTTCTTAATTACATTGATTAATCTGTGCACAAACAGGTGGAAAAAAATGCACATGTTTTCAGAAAAAAATATAGTAGTAATAATTCTTTGCGCATATTTAAAAACGTTGAAATGATTATGCGTTTTTCAATTATGTCACTAAATTCATTTAATGAACCCCCTTTTCAAAAACCAATGCAAATTACGATAACCGGAAAAAGGAAAAGGCCTGCTTAAAAAAAGCTTTTAAATAGCTTTTCAAGTTTTTATACTGCCATTACTGCGGGTTTTATCACATTAATTTTAATTTAGTTTGACATTTTCCAACAACATGAGCACTTCTGTTGCCACGTTAAACTTACGATATACATAATCATGCATTTCTCGATAACTTACAATAAGTTGCAATACATATATTAATTGGTTTATATCCAAATTTCCAAATGAAACGTGTGCACTTTTATCAAAGTCGATACTTTCTGCTGGAGCAAGCAAAATTGATTATCGTAAAAACTGATTCATATCGAAGTGTTTCTGCAAGAGGGGAAATAAGTCGTCCTCGGGGGCATTTCTGCAAGACAGGGGCTCCCAAACACGGCACCCTTTGAATAATTAGATTTTTTCTCTTCACTGTAGTCAATCTCTATTATGTAGGTGTTTAGTGCGTATCACTAAAGCTCGAAATATTTCCTTTGTTTTGTCACTTCAAAAATGCAAATAGCAGTTGAAAATAATAGAATTATCCGGTATCTGTGTTTTAACAATGAAAAAAAAATTAATATTTTGAGTTTGTGTTACGTACAGCCAAACATCATGGGCTCTTTGCTTTTCCCTAAGACACCCACTTCGGGAAAATGTGTGTTAAATTATTAATACACAGTAAATAAAAAGAAAAAAAAAGAAACTGCATTACGACTCGAAAATTCTAGAAAATTGCATTTCCAAAAACTTCTCTACTAACGATACAGTTTCGTTTCATGCAAAATTGACAACGATAATTTTCTTTATTTTGCCTGAGGTTTTCGATCAGGTTTTTTGTAAATGATTTAAATTCATTTTTGCATGCATAAACCCATTTTTTTCAGCCCTTGGTAGAGGGTGTTTTTAAATAGGGACATCATCCAGTGAGAAATAAAAGAAATGAAAGTCTTTTTTTGACTGTCAAATCTATATCAGAATGATGAACTAAAACCATTCATAGCTTTTTTTTTTAAATAATCTTTCGAAATTTTTAAAAGCTTGCCCCATAATGGGTAAAGAAGAAGCTGTACCGTTTCCAGAAAACTTTATGGAAGTTAAGTTAGCTAAAAGGGGCCACGTGGGCATAGAGGTAGAGTATTCTTCTCGTAAGCAAGTGGTCGCGGGTTCGAGTCCCGCCTTGCCTATGGATGTTATTTTATCCTCTCTGTGCCTCAAATCTGTCCTGTGTTTGTCAGGAGGCAAAACGCATAGTACACAGTCCTCATGTATGTCAAAGCTGATGACTTCTGTTAAAAAAAAAAAAAAAAGTTAGCCAAAGATTTTCAGCAGTACCGCATATTTTTTTACAGTGTAACTGAATCGCATAAAATCAATTTGCATTATAGTTTCCTGATTAATAACGTCTGGTTCCATCTCAATCGATTTTTAACTGCGACTTAGAGCCAAAATTTCTCAGTTGGGAGACGCGCCCTCAACAGGTGGGCATCCCGGGGACTCCCAGGCGATTCTTCTGCGCATGGGCAAAACGTCGGCCGCGTGTTCCGGGATTCAACAATCATTCGCTCTTCGGATAACGTCCAGGAATCGAAAGGCTGGTTGCGCCGGACCAATTAAAATTTATTCCCCTTAAAAAATACTCCTACCGTTTTGTGCTTGTTCCTTATCTTCTGTGGTAAAAAAAACAACCCTATTCACCCAAACAGAGTGGATTGAGTGGATGGCTAATATTTTTTTTTCTCCTTTTTCAACAAGTGATGTCAGCGAAACTCATTCTAAAGTGAAGAACGGATTGTGAGTTTTTTCTTGTGTTGCTTGAAGTGCACGTGGCTTTTATGGTGTATTATATCTGCTGCAAAAATTTATTTGGTGCTGCTGGAATTTGCTTTGGATTATTTTTAAAGAAAAGTACGTAGTCAATGTTTCTCAAAATCTAAAATTTTTTGAAGTGATATTCTAGCAAGAAATGTTCTGAAAGTGTGCTTCGAAAAAGTTGCCAAAAGCTTTTTGAACAGTCTACACTACATAAATAGCTCATTCTTAAAATATTAAAAATTATGTAAATTTCTTTGGATGAGCTCCTGTTAATGCAAACGAAGGAGTCAGGAAGAGAAAAAAAAATCCAACGTACTTTAATGAAAGAAATCCAGTTTTATATACTTTTGAAGTGGTTTTGGTTTATCGAATAAAAAAGAGAAACTATTGTTATGAAAGCTATGTAAAACTACTTTGAAATTCGACTGTTTTAAAGTTTTGGTCCTTATTCGACAGCGCAGTCTTATTGACATCAAATATTTTTTTTAACTCAAAAAAAAAAAAAATAAAAGCTAAAATCACGTTCGCTTAAGAAGCGTACTGATGTTTTTTTAAATGTAAAAAACTTTTGAATGTAAAAAAGAAGATTCTTTGTGTCTGTACATATAACAGATATAACTTTAGTGTGTTAGATAAATTCCGTAAAGAGAAAGGAAAAACATGAAACTGCAAAACTGCTCTGCTTGAATGAATCTTTGTTTCTTTTCAATAATATTGGAGCATAATTCTTTAAGAGGTATTGAATGATTGAAGTTTAAAGAGAGAGTATATATTTAAGCAAATTGTTAAATGCTTATCTACGACGTGTTTTAAAATACATAAACATGTAACCAAACGGTATTCCTTGCATTGAGAGTGTTTCACATGCTTTTGTAACGAAAATACCAACAATAAAACATTGTGTTTCATTGTGAAAATTTCCCATTCTAAAGTGAGAAAAAAAAAAGAACATTACCATAAAGCAACTGACGTGAACAAAAACATCGAAGTTTTTAAACTCTTATTATTTATGTATGGAATAATAGCACTTAGAGTAACTGTATTTCATTCGTTCAACAGCATGAGGTGATAACTTTTTCAATGTAGTTATCTTTGATGCCTTCAAGATTGGACAGCGGTTGTAATCTAATAACTCGGTTGTTTTTGTTTAATGTTAGGAACTACTTATTTTTTCGAAAATATTAATATTAGAAGAAACAAAAAATCAGCTGAAACCATTTTGAGAAGCAAATTGTGTCTGAATTACTAAATAAATAAAATAAAATTGGTTGAAAAAGATTAAAAAAAAGCATAATTGAAATCAAGAGTAAAAAAACCTTAAGAATTTACCATTTGGAAGCTAAAAATAGAGTACATTTCTAAACTATGGGCATAATAACCTCTTTAATGAGAATGCTTGAAAGAAATAATTACTTGTAGACAAAGCATGACGTGCAAGTAAGGATACCATAATATTCATTTGATTTATTTAAAAACTAAAATTCATTGCTGAATGAGTAAGTAAAATATTTCCCTGAAACTTTTACAAATTTGATAATATTTGATTAACGGGTAAAAGGGATAAAACATTTTGATAATACACAAAATTACTTAAAGTATCTCAGAGAAATTTGTTATAGTTTTGAATTAACATAAATGTTTGAAAATGAGTAAAAAGGATTTTTATCTTTGATTTTACGTTTGCTATGAAATATTGATTATTAAGTGCTTCCATATTAAATTTTATAAAGCTAAAAAAGCATTTGCAAAATAATTAAGAATATTTTCAATTCTGATTATTGACATTCTTGCAAACATCTGTCCTACGTATATTTTCTTTAGAATTACTGAATTTATCTGATCATTAACTTATTTATGATCTATTGGTTTTGTACAATAATTTTCATTGATACTTGATACCGTTACTGTTAGACCATAATGCTGCAACTAGTTTTCAATGTTTTAGCTTGCAACTCCTTTGCATTGTTTTTAGTAGGGCTTTTAATCTATGTAATTCTTGATTGAAGCAGGGAAAAAGAGAAAAAAATACTATTGTTCGAAACAAATATGTTAAAGGAAGAAGATCAAAGGTAACTTTTGAAAGAAAAAGTTTTCTCATATGATGCCCACTAAACAGCGATTTTTTTCTTGATATTACTGCGCAGAAGTGTCTTGTGCAAAACAAGCGCAACTTCATGGCGTGTTTAAAGCACAATATTTGAAACAATCATCATGTCTTTAGACCGTAAGAACCATCATCAACATAATGAAACAAAGAAAACTCACAATTCTTTCGATGACCCAAATGACAAAAACGGACAGCAGAACTTTCTGTGCTTGTCTCCGGAGAACCTCAACAGGTCCTGCACGCAGCTGAACAAGAACCACAACCACCACCACCACTCTGGTGGAAGTGGTGGAGGTAAGAGGAATGAACTGGTGACCAGGACTTCGACCGAGAGCAAAGACACGGACTCGTCATCTGGTTCCAAGAAGCATGGGCATCGGTCGAGGTCCCCCGGAAGGAATAAAAAATCACCGAACAGGTAGGTGCATCCAACTCTAATTAGTATTTTCAAATTATTATTTAGTTGTATATCTATGTATGCCAAAAAATAGCAAACACCATGCTCCTTTTCGTGTAAATACATTGATTTCCCAAGGATTGAAAAGGACTCGCCTGGTCTTTGAACTTCTGTAGGAGTTTTTTGACTATTTATTTTAGTTTTACGCTTTCCGTTGCTTAGAAATACTTGTAAAAAACTCTTAAAAGCTTCAAATGTGTGTTTCAATTTCCCTCCAATTTTTTTCAAAAACCAAAAACAGCGATCTTCATAATTGCGATCCAATATCATTGTGTGTATTTGAAAGGTTGTTGAAAATTCTGTCCTTAACTTTTGCTGTAATACATCTTGGGAATTTACTACTAAGGTTGTTTATATTTTACTTAGTTTTTGATTAGTCCTAGCAGAACGCGTTTTAATATGAGCAGTATGGGTAGAAACAGAAGAGTTTTTTCCCTATTTAAAAGAGAAAGGGTCTTAATTAAGGTTTTACCATATTTGGTACTATAAAATGTATCTTGAACCGAACACATTACAAAATGTAAGGCAAAAATATCCTATTTTGTTATAATAAGATTTGATCTACAAATACACCACTAAGAATTTGAGCTCAAGTTGTTTTATTGAGAAAAAATACTTGCATTTTCAAAATATATTGGAGTAAAAATGACTTTTAAAAGTACAAAGAAAAAAAAAACGGATACTTCTAAAACAAAATTACTGAAGAGCATTAAGAGTAAATTGTAATAAGAAAAAAACATACAATGAACCTTGAAAAACTGACGTTGGTAAACATTTGAAACTATTAGTAAAATAAAAGAAAATTGATCTGAATCTCAAAAATGAACAGCTTTTCCCTGACTCATAATAGGGCAATCAAACGTTAACAGACGTATCAGTTCTTCACAAAACGGCTTACAAAGATTAGAAATATGGTTAATCCCTGTTTTAGTTTATGAACTTTATGAAGAACAAGGACTCTACATTTAGATAATGCAGTTACATTTTGAAGATTTCCAGAAAGAATATTCAATTAAAATTATTTTCTTCGTAACGGACGCATCTCGTAATATGCTGCCGTTAGGAAGCCAAAAAACAATCACATAAATATTGTTTCTGAAATCATCAAAATGGCACTGTATTTTACAGAAGTGTCCATGTTCTTCGTAAAAGTCATGCAACGAAACAAAAATCTAACCTATTTGGAGGTTTGCAGGCCGTTTCGTGAAGCACTTGATGATTTTTATTGAAATGTAAGTGACCCATAGTGTACACGCAAAGAAACGGTTAATTTGAATGAACTCCATGCAATCATTACCATGTTATAATTTACACGGATGAGGAATATATCAGAGATAGATAATATAGTGATTGTATTAACATATTAGCTTGCAATTTTGAACATTGCCTTATAATTTTTTTTTGTTTGGAGTGCAGAAAAAGAAACGAATGAGTTCTCCCACTCCTCTTCTTAGAAAAATATCGATCGCATTTACTTTGATACTTATGAGGCAAATACTAAAGCAGTGCAATGTCTCTAATTTCACGGATGAAAATTCAGAGTGAGTATTAAATGTAGGAGTTAGTACGAAGAGTTAAGTGAAAAAAACAAAATGTTTCTTAACGTGTTGCCTTGCTTTCAGGGAAAAAATTCTGAAAGCAGTATTGCAAACAAGAAAGAGCATTTTTCCTTCGTGTATTTTTAATCAAGAATGTACTATTTGCTTTTTGGTCGGTATTGCTGGTATTGCCAGGAAAATAATTTGTACCCTTAACGACACATTTTGAGATATTGCACACATTACCTTTGAAATCAACGCAAGAACATCATAAATAATGCAAAACTCATTTAACCTTACACTTTCTTGAAAAAAACGGAAAGAAATCAGATTTTCTTGGAAAAAACCTTATGCATGAAAAAAGCTCAATCATTGGCAATAGATATAGTTTTACTACATGATATCTTACTTTCGAACTTTAAAATCGCTCTCTTGAAAAATCACTTTTTGTGATATGTGACTTTATTGAAAGGAGTTAGCGATATGTTTGACTCCATCAAATTGGTCATATTTATTAGCCAGTCGTTATAAGTCAGTTTACAGATATTTTTTTTCATGGTTCATTAGTAAATTATGGAAACGGTTAATAGTATTTGAAAACGCAGATAAAGTATATATTACTATAAAACTAGCTGTATTATACTGTAAAAACGGCATTAATTTTTTACAGAGTATTTTTTATTTATTTTTTTTCATTTAGTAAAAACACATCAGTAAAAACGCTTTTAGTGTCATGCACCATATGCTAGTTTTTAAGAATGTTATAAAATTTTGGAAATTCAATTGCTCCTAAGTATTTATTCACTGGTCTATCTGTCCCATAACATAAATTATTTTAAGGTAAAACTGCCTATTGGACCCTTTAAGAACAAGAAGCCAGTGTTGCCATATGTGAAGCAAAAAAAAAAAGGGGGGGGGGGCATGGATTCGTAAGCCAAATTTTATAAAGAAACAATTTACGTAGACGCATTTGCTCTAGATGTGAAAATATTTTTTGAATAAATAATTTTCATTAAAGTTGCAAAAATACAAATTTCGAATATACACTGAAGTGACAAAAGTCATGGGATACCTCTTAATATCGTGTCGGCCCTCCTTTTGCCCGGCGAAGTGCAACAACTCGACGTGGCATGGACTCAACAAGTCGTTGGAAGTCTTCTGCAGGAATATTGAGCCATGCTGTCTCGATAGACGTCCATAATTGTGAAAGCGTTGATGGGGCAGGATTTTGGGCACGAACAGACCTCTCGATGGTGTCCCATAAATGCTCAATGGGATTCATGTCGGGCGATCTAGGTGGCCAAATCATTCGTTGGAATTGTCCAGAATTTTCTTCAAACCAATTGCGAACAGTTGTGGCCCGGTGACATGGCGCATTGTCATCCATAAAAATCCCATCGTTGTTTGGGTACATGAAGTCCATGAATGGCTGCAAGTGATCTCCAAGTAGCTGCACATAAGCATTTCCAGTCAATGTTCGGTCCAGTCGCACTAGAGGACCAAGTCCATGCCATGAAAAAACAGCCCACACCATTACGGAGCCACCACCAGCTTGAACAGTGCCTTGCTGACAGTTTGCGTCCATGGCTTCGTGGGGTCTGCGCCACACTCGAACCCTACCATCGGCTCTTACCAGCTGAAATCGTGACTCATCGGACCAGGCCACGGTTTTCCATTCATCTAGGGACCAACCGATATGCTCACGTGCCCACGAGAGTCGCTGCAAGCGATGTCGTTCTGTCAGTAAAGGCACTCGAGTCGGTCTTCTGCTGGAATAGCCCAAGAAATCCAAATTTCTCCGCACAGTTCTAGCAGACACGTCCATTGTACGTCCCACATTGATTTCTACGGTGATTTGACGCAGTGTTGCTTGTCTGTTAGAATTTACGACTCTTTGCAGACGTCGCCGGTCTCGATCTTTAAGTGCAGGCGGTCGACCACTGCGCTGTCCATGGTGGGATGTTATGCCTGAAATTTCATACTCTCGGCACACTCTTGACACAGTGGATCTGGGAATGTTGAATTCTCTAACGATTTTCGAAATGGCATGACCCATGCGTCTAGCTCCAACTAACATTCCGCGTTCAAAGTCTGTTAATTCACGTCGTGCGGTCATCATCACGTTAAAACCTCTTCACATGAATAACTTGAACAGAAATGAAAGCTCTGTAAAAGCACTGCGCATTTATACCTGTTCTATGCGATGCTACTGCCATCTGAAAATTTGCATATTGCTATCCCATGACTTTTGTCACTTCAGTGTATGTCTCTAGAATGGACTATACGCTTCGTTAATTGGATCAATACAAGAAATGCCAGAAAAATTATAAGTAAACTGTGCAGTTGTTTTACAGAAGTAGCGAGTGATCTTTTCTGTCTTTGGAACCTTTAGCTCAATAATGATGAATAAATGGTGAAATTTCATGCTCTCAATTTTATCTTTAACTTTATTTATGTGACAAAGGGTGAGTTAAAGGAAAAATATGACATGAAACTAAAATTTTAAAAACAAATATCTTCTCACTTGCCATTTATCATTTCTTCAGAAATATATGATTTTTTTGAATCCTAGTATATTTTTTCCAATTTGCTCAATAACTTTTAGAAAAGTAAGAGTAAAATCAATTTTACTCTTTTGTTTTTACTGGGCGGGAAATATCTCTTTTTGTTCATACAGTAGAATCGCATTAACCCAACTAATAGGGATCCAAGTCGTCCGATTTCAAAATTTGGATCAAACAAACTAACTTATAAATTGAGTCGAGAAACATAAACTGTACGCAGTAAAAATTGTATTTTGAATTCAAGGGAATGAATTATAAAAATGAGTATAAAAATTACAAAATAAATTCATAAATACAAAATACAACGACGATAAAATACGAATAAACTCACCTTTTATTTATACCGTATGTAGGAGCATGTGTGGCTAAGTGAAATAATAGGGTAAAGTAAAATAGAATATTTTTACAATTTGCAGCACCACCTATATCGCAAATATTTTAACTAAGTTCATAGATATCAGTCAAAAAATATATAGCTCTGAAGATCAACGAAAACAATAATGCAAGCCATTTTCAAAATTTGATACACGATGTTCTATTTCATGGTCTATCAAAAACTGTTTTTGTTATTGTAAAATGATAAATGACTTCTACTTTAAGTATTAAGTAGAGTAATTTCTACTTTAAGTATTAATTAGAGTCCACTGAAGTTCAGTGTAGTACATATTTTTTTATTTTTGGAAGGTTTTGATTTCAAATCCCCAATGCAATTTGGCAAGTACATTCAGGGCAAAGTGGATGGAGGCAAAGTGAAATAATTCATTTCGTTTAATCGTTCATTTATTTAATAAATTACTTACGTGTTTCTTCATTTATTGATTCATTTACATTTCTTCACTTATTAATTCACTTCTTTATTCATTCACTAGTTACTTGGCCCGGCTCTGCACGGGATCTATCTTGAGGAAAAATGTCATGTAAAGTGACGTGTGTGTCTAAAAGTCCCGATTAAATTAAAGTCAATAGTTTGCTAGAACGTAGTACGAAAAATTAATCAATCGCCAAAATTTTTTTAAATCCATCCGTTGTAGGAAAAGCCTAAAGCAAAAGCAAGAATTTTATTTGTTTATTTTCAAGAAAAAGGAGGCAACACTTTTTTCTCATTAATAATTTATTTCACCCTATTTAATTTCTTTCACGCTCGTGCAGACGATTTTTATAAATCCAATTTAAAATGGATATTTCTAAAATTTTCAAATGCCCATATCTTTTCTTTAGGGTGTAGATATCGATTAGTGGTTTTGAAAGCCTTCAGAAGGAAATCTCTTCTAACAGGTATTTTTTCCGTTCTTTCGAATGTGACCAAAATCGAGAAGATCCGATAAGTATTTCGCTAGACAGAGCCATTTTGAAGTCTTTTATTCGAAATTCGAATAGATCGGTACTTTTTCCCTCTCAAAAACCTCCCTATGATCCTTCCGGGGTGCCCAAGTATCTCCCTGCCAAATTTCGCCCAGATCCGATGTAAACTGTAGATTTGTATACGGTACACACACGCACACACACACACACACACACACACACACACACACACACACACACACACACACACACACACACACACATAAACACACATATTCTTTGTTTTATTTATGTGGATTCATTTGTTTTCTTATTCATTCACTATTTTATCACCTCATTTATTTTTTGTCATATGTTTTTTTTTTGTATTTTATTTATTTACTTATTAATTCGGTCATTTGTTTGTTTAGGCATTCATTTGATAAAAAAATTTAAAAAATGAAATAGAAAATATTTTGCTACAAAAATTTGTATTTTTCACTTTGCCCCATTGTTTTTTAAGAGAAATTGTCTTATTTCAAGATAAATGTCAAAAAATGAAGAATAATATTTCAGCATTAGTTGTGTTACTAAATACATTATTACTTTTTTATGTAAAAAAATTTTTGGAATAAATTTGCAATTTGTTTATCTTGAAATAGGCAAGTCGTCTTAACTATGTCCCTTTGTCCTACATCTAAATGACTGGACCCGGAATAAACCAAATTTCCGTTTAATAAGGTCCAAAATAATGAGAGTTTACTGCATTTTATACATTAATGCCTGCACAACCTGTAGTATCACATCGCCAAAGCTCCTTTCCTTGCCAAAAATGAATCTTTACTATTTTATGGCCTTCTATTAATAGAAAATTTTAAGAAGCCCAATGACTTAAATGATAGGTTATAAATAATCGGTCTGTAAGGCAAACGTAAAATTTCCTTATGTATACCTTGACGCCAGAGGCAAACTTGAGAGCACTTGCGACCTTAAATGAGTTCGTTAGACAACTGCAGTTGAGACATTAAAAACTAAAGCTTACTAACCAAACTTCACTTAAAGTTTGAAGTAATGAATCATTTTTATTCTATGGTAATTTATAAGGTAATATTTCGTAACAGTTAATGACGGAATTAGTTAATTACATTCAGCATAGTTTGGTAAAAAAATTCAGACTAACTAGACACTACTGATGCGTTTCCTTTATCATTTTATACACTTCAATCTCAAGAAGAAATTGAAGTCTGTCCAGGAGATATAAGTATTTTGCAGGGAAAAATAAGTTTCTGAACATGAAGTACTTCTAGAACTAAACGAACTAACATTCTCTGTATCAATGCAGTACTGAGTTAGTTTCCTTAATTCCCTATCAACTGTCGTTTCCATTTTCTAGTTATTTCAAGTATACTTTTTCGAGGGGTTGTTTTTAAGTTCGCGGGACGGAGGATAAGGACCTGTACTAATAATAAAGCTGAAGGTGGGTCTGTCTTTCTTTCTGTCTGTCTGTTACGCGCGTAGCACCAAAATCATTCGGTTGATTTTCATGAAATTTAGCACAAAATTAGTTTGTAGCACGGAGTTATGCACTACGAAGCGTTTTTTTGAAAATTCTATTTCGTTCTTTTTATATTATAACTCTTAGCTCATTTTTCATACAAATTCGATAAAATGAAGAAGAAATATTTCATACACATTTTCAAGTCTTATGTCATTCGAAGGCTTGAAATTTTCTGCTAGAAATGATGTCAGTTTGAAGTTTCTACGAGCATAAGAAGAGCTGTAATAATTGTTTTTAGAATCTCGAAAATTCAAGGTTTACCTTGAGCAAAGCAAGCCAAAAGATTCTAAAATGGTTAAGCTTGAGAATAATATTTGAAAATAAAGATGAAATTAATTATTTTATCAACGGAAATCAAATTTTCAGTTGTTACCATGGTTACGTTTCTATTTCCTTTATTGGTTTCGTTCTTTTTCCTTTAATAATTTTAAAAATGTGTTTGTTTTTGTAGTAATCCAAACTCCAAGCCTCATTAAAATTAGTTAAATGAACTATTTTAACTGTTGTGAAAAAAATCGTCTGATTTTCTTTTTTAAGTCTTTAAGGAATTAGAACTCGGTAAATTATAAAAATACTAGCTGCGTAGCCAGGCGTTGCACGGGCTGTAATGTAGTGAAGGCAGTTTGAGAAAACTACTCGCCACCAAGGCGGCTCGCCTTTAAAGAAATGAGGAAAGTTTAAACAGTTTACTCGCCGTCCAGGCGGCTCGCCTTTACAGTAGCGAGGAAAGTTTCAATTCACTACTCGCCGCCAAGGCGGCTCGCCTTTAAAGTACCAAGGAAAAGTTTAATAAACTATTCCCCGCTAAAGCGGCTCGCTAAAAAGCTTTCCTGCATCAAAGAATCAATCGAATTATTTGCACATGTTTCCTCAAAAATAAAGACGATGTCAAGTAGCGCATACTTAGCACTCTTCCTAAATTACAAATAAAATTCCTTTCCAAAAACAATTATTTCCAAACCGCTTTCTTCCGGTAAAATTAATTGCAAAATTCTAAACGAAAAAGTTCTTTTAATATTTGGATCGAAGCCAGAAAAAGTCCCTTCTAAAAACAGCAATTGCAATTTTATTTAAAAACACATTTTCAAAATGGTACCTGAGAAAAAATATGTCATTAATAATTAGAAGAAAAACAATTGTTAGAACTTTGTTATAACACGTATTCAAAATGACAATGAAAAAAATAACTCTTTCATTTTAAAAAGTTCAACTTAATTAACGTTTTAATTCAAAATCGCAACGGAAAGAAATAAATATCTTGGAATTTTGAATAGTTCAATAATTTAATTAACGTTTTAATTCAAAATGGCAACGGTAAGAATAAATGTCTTGGAAGTTTAATCATTAATTAGGCTTAATCGCTTTAAATTTGACTACTTATTAATTAAACATTCGCTTTAAATTTGACTACTTATGGATCGCAGCCAGAAAAAGTCCCTTCTAAAAACAGCAATTGCAATTTTATTTAAAAACACATTTTCAAAATGGTACCTGAGAAAAAATATGTCATTAATAATTAGAATAAAAACAATTGTTAGAACTTTGTTATAACACGTATTTAAAATGACAATGGAAAAAAATAACACTCTTTCATTTTAAAAAGTTCAATTTAATTAACGTTTTAATTTAGGGCCGAATTCAAGTGAAACACCATTGCAGTCGCTTCGAGGCGATCGCATATTGCAACCGCTACTGTAAGTCGAATTCAAGTGAATTCGTTTCACTTGAATCCAAAATTTGGAATTTGCGATTGCATTGGTGAGTTGCGATCGTTCGTGTTTCACTTGAATTCCTGCCTTAAAATCGCAACGGAAAGAAATAAATATCTTGGAATTTTAAATCAATAATTTAATTAACGTTTTAATTCAAAATGGCAACGGTAAGAAAAAATGTCTTGGAAGTTTTATCATTTATTAGGCTTAATCGCTTTAAATTTGACTACTTATTAATTGATATCTTCGCTAATTAAAATCGTATAATTATATAGATTGAAACTAATGAAGCCTGAAAAATTACCTATCTATCGGTACCTGGTTCGACTTTCAGTTCATTGGCGTTCAGGAGAAATAAGCGTGACATAGAAAGATAGAAAGAAAGATAGAAAGAAAGATAGAAAGATAGTTAGAAAGATACTCAGTTTTTAATATAAGTAGATAGTATAAATTGCGGTATTGCAACGTTCTTTGTAAAATGTTTCATTTCAAAAAAATGTATTATTTTGTTTTGAAAGATTGGAAAGAAAACTAACTTCTTCTTTTAAACTTTGGTAAGATTTCTATTCGTTTCTGTAAGCAACAAAATTGCTCTTATTTTATCTTTTGGCTTATTTTAATATCA
>JAXGGA010007876.1:0-59973 GCA_038373865.1 Uloborus plumipes
AAAAAATAAGCCAAAAGAAAAAATAAGAAAAATTTTGTTGCTCACAGAAACCAACAGAAATCTTACCAAAGTTTAAAAGAAGAAGAAAGTTTTCTTTCCTATCTTCAAAAACAAAATAATACATTTTCCGAAATGACATACTTTAGAAAGAACGTTGCAATATCGCAATAAGATAGAAGTAAATATACTGAAATAGAATTGAATGCCAAATTGTAAAAAAGTCGCCAAAAAAATAATTTTTAATATTGTCTTTCATTATTTATTAAATGCAATTATTGTTTAATTACAGTCCAACAATAAATAATCACATTGCAAAAGTATATTTGGAGCATTTTTTTCTTTTAAACTCAACTGATTCTAAAAATTTTAAGTATTAGTCATAGAAATTTCGTGCATTATTCTTCACAATGATAATAAAAACAATAAACATCGAGAAAGATCAACCAGCAAACGATAAATTAAAAGCTAAATTCGTTCACTCAAGCCATTTGCTGCAATTTATATTGAAATAAATTAATAATGAAGTAAAATATGTTTTGCAGACGATAAATTTAGAATGGTATCCTGTATTTTAAGGAAAGGACTCGATTTCTCATTTGATTGACAGGTGCCATCTTATCACGGTTTTTAATATTTCATTTGACTAATTTTAATAAGGCTTGGAGTTTGGATTGTTACAAAAACAAATACATTTTTAAAATTATTAAGGGAAAAAGAACGAAATAAAAACGTAACCATGGTAACAACATGAAAAGTTGATTTCCGTTGATAAAATAATTCATTTCATCTCTATTTTCAAACAAATTTTATTCGCGAGCAAAGACATTTTAGAATCGTTTGGCTTGCTTTACTGAAGGTAAGCCTTGAATTTCGGGATTCTAAAAACAATTGTTACAGCTCCCCTGATGATCGTAGAAACTTCGAAAAAACGTCATTTTGTGCAGAAAATTTCAAGCTTTCGAATGACATAAGACTTGAAAATGTGTATGGAATATTTCTTCCCTATTTTATCGAATTGCCTCTAAGAATTCGAATAGAAAAAGAACGAAATGGAATGTTCGAAAAATCTCTTCGAGGTGCAAAACTACATGCTACAAACTAATTTTGTGCCAAGTGGCATGAAAATCGACCGAACGGTTTTGGCGCTACGCGCGTAACAGACAGACAGAAAGAAAGAAGGACAGACAGAACCACCTTCAGCTTTATTATTAGTAGAGACTATTCACATTCCTTTATTTAATAATTAACTAATTTATTCCTTCATTCATTATCTTTATTATTCGTTCACTAATTTGTTTACTCTTTAATTTTTTCTCATAAATTGGTTAATTAGTTTATTCATGTATTATTTTCTTGCTTTATTATGTTGTTATTTCTTCATTCATTCTTTTATTTACTCATCCATTTGATCAGAAGCAATTTGAGTTAATCAAACAGAAACTATTGTATTCCAAAAAAAAACTTTCATTTTTCACTTTGCTCCATGAAAAAAAGGAGAGCTTTTATTTATTTATTTATTTATTTATTTATTGAAGGTACAAATTTACTGCCAAAAATGAAAAATAATGATTCAGTGCACAGTTTCTTTATGAAATACATTGTTTTTTCTTTACGTCCGTAATTTTCAAAACACATTTCCAATTAGGTCATTTTGAAAAAAGTAAGTTATCTTAAATATTTTACTTCGTCATTCCATTACTCCATTCCCCTAAAGATAACTATTTTTATTTTTTTACCACGGTTGATGAAACGGTTTTTTTTTTGTCTATTCTTCGTAAGATTAAGAGTTCCTCACTTGTGTCGTAATGCTACTCTGGTGTATTTCAGCTCTATCTTTTTCAGAAGCACTAACTGCGAGATCGTGATGAAAATAATATTAGTTATCAGCAGAACATTTAATTAACGAAAGAAAAAAAATCACCCATCTTAACGTACTTTTACGCAAGAAATCTGATTAAATTGATTACGTTTTGAAAATCAGCACAAGTCCGTTTTTATTCTCATACAAACATTTTTCAGGAAGAGTATTCAGTATTATTTAAAACAGAATTTAAAATATATTTTGCAGTTATTTGTATTTCCACATTAATGTTAGAGGATACCATCGAGTATGATTTATTGCTAAACTTCATTTAATATTGCCATCTTAACACCAGTAAATTACGATGTATTTCAAATTTAGGATAGGAAATTGCATAATAAAGTGAGCTTGAAAGTTGCTAACATATTAAAATCGATGTAACACTTATTATTGGAAAAATGTCATGAAATAAGAAAGAGCGGCGATTATCGATAAACACTATTTTGAACTCCAATTTTACATTAAGTATTTATTAAAGTATAAAGATAGTTTCTTTTTGTTTATTAAAATCATATTTCCAATATTAGATTTTTTTTTCTTATTTTTTGAAAAATAGGGGGGGGGGGGGACGGTACTGCATTCGCATTCAGTTTAGTACACCACGCTTTTCACCCAGAGTTCCACTTTCTCTCTCTCTCTGGAAGAAAAAAAAGAGGGGGGGGGGAGATGAATCATTTCTGTATAAAGTCGCGAAACTGTTATTTAAAAAAATATTTCAATAGGCGCTTTATTTTAAAATAAAATAATACTGGACAACAAAATTAAAATATATTTTTTCTATTAAATTCAAATATATCTATATGGCTTAATGTGATGCATTAAACATCAAGTTGTAGAAAACAGGAGAAAGTTTATTTATTCGCCTTTCTATTCCCAGGAAGTCTAGTATATCATAAGTGAGGCATAAATGGATTTACTGCTTGTGCTTATATTCTTTCTGCAATGCCAAATTGTTATTTATTTTCTTTTTTTGACTTCATGCGTCATGTAGTCCCTTTTCAGATTGGACTCGAAGTCTACTACAGAGCGTCCTGTTGCACCACCTCGAAAATATGAAAATTAAAACCTAAAATGAAGAATGAACAAATTTACACTTTCATTATTGAGTAGCTTTGCATTTTTTTTTCATTTATAATATAATAATTTGAATTTCATTTGACCTTCTCAATATGGTTTAGTAATACAGTATGTTTTAGTTTATGGGTTAAACTTATACACGAAAAACTTGAACGTAAATAAATTAAAAAAAAAAAGAATCCAGAATTTATTTTAGCACACTTTAACCTCGGATTTTTAACTTTTTTATAGCGTGTGAATATAGCAAAAGTTAGATTCGAAAAAACTTGTTGTTTGTTCTCTGTACAATTGCATTGAATTATAAAAAATACTTTTTATTCACTATTTAAAGAAATACATCATTTTTAAAGAACGGCGAAGCTCAAATGAAGGCTCAAGTAACTACTAAGTAACAACAAACAATTTTGTAATTTAGTATAAATAATTGATGTACAAATACTTCTATTGTTGGTTTTAAAATACAGTTAGTATTTCAGAATGCTGAATCAAAGTTCTTTTTTACGTTGACCCCTTCCTCCCCCCCTTTTTTTGACATGATTTATCTAAAATATTCAAAAGATGTAAACTTTACCAGGATCAAGTCTTGAATTTCAGAAAGCTTTCACAAATAATGCTCAACTAAGGCAATAAAACTCGCATTACATTTGAAAGATTATCTTATGATTAAATGCATCACGCAAATTCGGAATTGTATTTGATATAAACAATCAAGCGTATATACACATATTTACCAGCAGTTCAAGCTGAGGCTCGGTCAACGTAATTGGAAGTGCGTCACGTCTTGAAATTTACGAGTCCTGCAGGAGATATTTGATTGTAATACTTGTCTGGCACGGATATGGATACTTACGTAACTCGGAAACCAAGTATGTGAGTAAGGTGTAGGCGGCAGCGCTAGTCTGGAAATTATGATTAGATTCTTGTAAGTACAACCGTTGTAACTAACTTTGGAAATATATGATACCGCATTTGCCTCCCATGAAATTACCTGTCTTTGCAGTCACGCGGTTGGAGGGTTTAAAGCATGGTTCATTGTGTAGAGCGAATTAGGAAATCCGTAATTAGATTAAAAGCACGTACTTCCAAAGTGTGTTGGTATTTGCTTCTGGATAAGAGCGGCATGTATTAGTTTAACAAAAATAACAGTAACATTTACTAAATAGTGATACCTTTTATTCCTATATTTTCAATCTTAATGTGGCCCATTTCCTCCTTGTAAGGATACCCACTTCAGAACCATCATAATTATATACTATATTTATGTAAATAATTTTAAACCTAACAATATCGTCTGAAGTCCATGTATTTTCATGAAGTCGGCTAATTATTATTTTTTTCACATTAAGTAAAGTAGGGGAGACTGGGGACGGTTGTGACGCGGGGCGGTTGTGACAGTCGTCATATTAGCTAAACCATAATTAATACCTGGTTGAAGCAAAGAGAGAGAGTATCAGCATGTTTGTCTGAATGTGTGTCAAAGCATCGCGGTAGCCATCGAGCGACATTAACGCTAGCAGATGGGTTGGTTACTTTTTAACAGTTAAAAGTAAGTTTTTTTGTTCGATGTCTTTTCGTAATTCCTGTTGAATGGGTACAGATAGAGAAATGAAAGTTTTCTCCCCGTTAGTAGTGAACCTTAATAGTGAAATAGCAGTGATTACTTTTTATGTAGGCTACTTTGTATTGCCATGGCGATTGCTGTTTTTAAAAGTAGTGGATTGGGGTCGGTTGTGACAAATTGCGTGGGGACGGTTGTGACACGAGTAAAACATGTTTTTATCATATTTGATGCCCATAATACGCTTGGAGAAGACAGAAATAGGGCAGTGTGACCTAATGAAATATAAAGAAGCTTATAAAGAAGTGAAACTTTTTTTTCTTTGGACAGCTTTGGAAATGCAACGTTAATCGTAAGTCTTTGCTACGAAACATTCATTCGTAAACGCGATGGAGCCGGCCGGCGCTATCACAATGAAAACAACGTGTGCATATGTTATATTGCTCATAATAAAGTGCTTTTAAGCTTACATATCCGCTGAAAGCAGATATGAGAGTAAAATGGCTACTGAGAAATGGTTCCGTTCATTTATGAATAGAAATGTTTCACGTCTGTTCGTGTAGCTCATGCAACTAGCCGTTCAAGAGTAACAAGCTTCAATAAAACAAATAAATGTGGAATCTTTCTTTGATACTTGAGAATTGTTATGAACACACACGGTTATGACCCACAGGATGTGCATAATGTTGCCAAAACAGACGTTACGAAATTCCAAAAACCGGATATTTTTGTAAGACTTGGTATAAGGCTACTTCAACTGAACGAGACACATTGTTAAATGTTAAACTTTCCCAGATGAAGGTTATGTTGAATTGCGTTTAATATTACTTGAAATTAAAAGTGATCTAGACTGTTTTGCTGTATTTTTGAACTTGTCACAACCGACCCCAAGCACTGTCACAACCGCCCCTGGGGTGGGGTCGGTTGTGACATTGTTTCCTTTTTTGTTTAATTTGGTCCTGTGAGTTAACTATTGTACTTAGGGAGAAAATTTTAGTGTTTATAAGCAGGCAAATAAATACTTAACCATAAAAACAACCTTAAACCAGCTCACAGGCATTGCTAAGGGATCTATGGGGGAGCAAATGAAAATTGTCACAACCGTACCCAGTCTCCCCTATTTATTATAAAATTCCTCAAACGGAATTAAACCTATTTCACTCGTCTTAAAATGTTGAAGCAAATTTTTAGTTTTTGTTACCCTCGATTCTATTTTTTTTAAAAATGTTACTTTATATACAATATTTTCAGCTGACTGGAAAATAATGCCATTTGAATGCAACAAATACATTTTTTTACAATTTTTGGCATACACTACAGCCATTTATCAGCAAATGTTCTGAGATAATTTCAGCTTTACAGAGAAGAAAAAGATAAGAGTGACACTTTTAAACATTTAATCTAAATAAGTATTTGTAAAGTAATTTTTCTGTAAAATACTAGCGCTAAAACTGAAAGTGCTTGTCAAATCCACTAATTACGAAACACTGTTACTCATCTTGACATGATATCCTTGCCAGTGGGCAACTTGTTTGATGTCAGTCGGGAGCCCAATCGAGGTAAAGTAATTCCCAGGTCCTTATCAAATTTGGAGCCCATCTCACAAGAAAATCTGCACATTTTCATAGCAATAGGTTCCAAAAACGTTTACCCAATTTTGGTGCTTCTAATACTGTAGTACACAGGTCAACGGACTTGCAAGATCGTGTGTAAAACAGACCCGGATGGCAATTCTTTTGTAGTACCAATAATGTGGCAGCCAAATACTTGTCGTTATTAATATCTTTGACCCGGCCATTATTTTTTTTTGTTACATCCATGAGTCCACACACACAGCAGAAAACTACATCATTACGGAAAACTACAAGATTTGCAGAATGAAAACAGCTAGATTAAACTAAAAAATAGTTCCCCTGCGTTCACTAGTGAGAGACACAGACTGAAAAAACAATATAAGAGGACAGCTGGTGTGGTCCTAGGAACGCAGAGAGCCGACTCAGTATTTTGAGCGACGTTGTCTAGATTGCTGCCTGACGTCTGCGCAGGAGGGTTTCTAAGATTTCATCTGCAAAAATACGCCGGATATTACGTTAAAAAATTAATTACTCATCAAATAACAGAAACGGGTAAAAATATAACTTTTTCATTATTTTGGGTGGTTTTGGGGTCAATGCGCGACCGAAAGATATTAACTGATCTTAACCAATATGAAACACAATGTTTTGAGGCTCTATTGGAATACGTTACAAACTACAACATTACGAAAACTTCTAATTCAAAAAAAAAAGAAAAGAAAAAAAATGAAAATTGCAAAAATTATGAGTTTTCATATTTTGCAAACAATAGGGACTACGCGTGACCGATTTTGAATTAGTTTTCCTTTTGTTCGTCTTGATGATTCGCAACTTTTCTGCGCTATACCAAGTTTTTTCGGCCCTCCCTATTATGCATACTGAAGATTAAACGAAGTTAAGCAAACGGTGCATTTAAAATTGTACAAGAATCAGAAATTCTTCACCTTAAAAGTTTAGAGCAGTACTGTGAAATTTGACTAATCACTGAAATAGAGGGAGACAAAAAAAAAAAAAAAGATAATGATAATAATAAAAATAGGTGGACATTTTAATTAATGAATTTTTTTCGAGATTACATAAAAAAATGCCCCTAAAATTGTTTTAAAACGTAACGTAGGATAGTTTGTCTTAAGGAGGAAAACAAAAAAAAAAAAATACTTATACTGATGAAAAAATGTATTGGCTGATCCAGAGTTTTCTTGAATTAACCAATGAGTGTTTTTTTAACAAAATATCGTGAGATTTCTCCCTCTAAGTCCACATACAGCATATAACTCGAGAAGATACTCTGAAAATCAGTTTTCGAGTCCCATTTTTCCCGTTAAAGAATCTTATATCTGCCAAGATAATACACACTTGTCGCCTTGATACACAAAAATTTAAGGTTTACGAGAAAAATGATATTAAAACAAAACTCAGGCATAAAAGTCACGATTTTTGCGACATGCCATTTCTAATCATGAGTAACTATAAAAATGCCAATTTATACTTTCTGATTTGAGACAAATTTAAATATGGTTCACTAATTTGACTAAAAAACACAGAAGAAATGCTACTTGGTGTTTAGGAAATAATTAAAATCATTAGTGTATAAAAGTTAATTAAGCTCTCACATTCTGTCCTTCAATGTGAAATATGCTTCAATGTGCTTCCCCTCGTATTTAATCTTTACTATCTTTCATCAAGAGATAAATTTTCAAACAATAATCAGTTTCATAATTTAATTTGATCCGGAAATGTCTGCAATATCTGAAACTAAACCACTATCTAATTATTCAACTGAACATGCTTTCAGTTGAAACAAACACTCTGTATTTACAAAAAAAAAAAATACATTAACCTATATTTAACGATGCGATATGTTATACTACTACAGATAACACTAATACGTATAGAGTACCTATTAGATAATGCACCCTCATTGAAAGAGAGAAATGACTAGTTTCATAGCTTTTGAGATTTCCACACTCTACCTTCCTTACTCAATCCGTGAATCGTTAATTATCTTGTTAGATGAAGAACGTCGGGTACGGTGGCACTTCTTTCCCTTTAAAAGATCGATCCAGCAAGGACCATTTTTCACAAACTCTACTCTACGGCAAGGACAGATTATCAAAGCTTCCTTCCTGGCTTATCTATTAGTTTTATGAATAAATACATCACATTATCTTAGCTGGAGCATATCGTATATGATCTATGCCTTGAAATGTCAAACAAGAAGAAATTCGGCATCATTCACTTTCTAAAGCCTAGAGAAATGTGTTATATGCACCTAAAGGCCCAAAGAATAAATACGATGGGGAATTAAATGAAACGTTTATTGGAAAGAAAAAAAAATGTGAATGAATGCATCGTTTTGAATGACACGCATTTCGAACAAAATGTTTTAAACTAATTATAAGTGATAGCCTTGAAAAATCAAGTCAGTTTAAAAAAATGTTTTTCATATTTTTCAAAGTTTACCTCTGATGATTTTTTTTTTTACCAAAAAGTTGTATAGAGTAAAAATTTTGCCCTTAAATGATATTCATCAGTAAAACGAAAGAACTTTGCCCAAAACTACGACCAATTGCGAAAAAAAGTTTTTTTTTTTTTTTTTTTCAACTTTCAACTTAATATCCTTTTGGATAGATTCCGATCTGGTAAAAGCATCTTCTTCTAACTTCTCTCACCAAAATGCTTACTTTACTGGTGCATGTTATGTGGAGGCAGTTGGTGGCGTGACCATTTGTCTAGCTTCAGGTTCTACAAAAGCGTTATTTCTATAGTGACAGTTACCGGATTAATATCCTACTCTTTAAACAAACAGCCCCAGTCTCCTCCACTTTTTTTTTTTTTTTTTTGCATTTTAGAGTTTGGTACATTTACTTATAGTATCGACAAAACAACTCAAAAGTCGTTTTGACGATTTTTTTTTAATCCGACAATCAGTTAAGTGACTTATAGAAATGTAAAAGGTATTCTGCACTAACCCCTCCAAATTTATTTTGTTTAGAGTTTCAAAATAGTATATTTATGAAAAAGCTCAAAGAAAAAAAAAGGAGAGTACACCAGTTTAAAAGGATAAAATGGGTTTAAAGTTTTTTTTCATAAATTATTGCAAAGAATAAGTGAATAAACCACTTGAAACACAAATAAAATATTAAAATAGTTAATGTTTTATATAGAAGAAATGAAGCTTGATTCTATCACCGTAGAACAATAAAAACAAAATTTTTAAACTAAACTACATTTTTAGATCTAATATGCGTATCATTTTTGAAAGTACTCTGCATCTGTAAATGGTCATTACAATTCTTGATTTTGTGTTGCTCGCCTTTCTCAACACGTTGTTGTTTTTCTTATATGTTTTGTTTTGCTACTTTTCTAGCAGGCATTTAGATAAATATATGATAAACAGTTGACGTATCCAGCAGCAAAGATTATAATTATTTGTTAACCAAAATATTTCTTTTATCGTTGTAATAATAATATTTTAACCAGAATTAAATATTGTATTTCTTAATGTATAGGATGTGGCACTCCTTTCAGATGAAAGTTGAATTTACTTTTTTATAAGCTGAATTTCAGTTTACATTTCATCTCTTCAAAATATAAATAAAATACCGTGTTTTTAAATTTATCACTTACATTTCTTCAGCAATAGTTTTCTTAGTACATTAAATATCTTTACTGTGATAAATTATATGCAAATATGCACCAAGAGTATTTACTTACCAAGAGTACTCCTATTCATTTATTTATTTTTAACTGACAAAAATCTTTCATTTTAAATATTGCTTTGTAGTTTTCACTTGTAAACGGATAAAAAAACGTATTTCATTTCTTTTTTAAGCGTCTCCCACCAATGCAAAAGTTTTTGTAAGGAAAAAAAGTATGCAATTTTGAATTTTTATGTAAGAACTCAAATATCTGTTTCCAAGCTTTTATGTTTTTTTCGACCATGACAAAGGATATCAACAGGTAGCAAGAAGCTATGATTAAGTGAAGAAAAGGATCACCAAAGAACCATTCATATTTCTTCAACCGTTCGGTAACTGGCTCAAGTTATACAGCTTCCTCTATTCTTACTGTTCTACAGTAAAGCAACTTCTGTCATTGATGATGTTAAAAAAATAATGTTTAGCTTTTTTTAGGGAACAATATGATGATAGATTACATTTAAATTACGTACCACAATTCAGACCAAAAACAAATTGACCAGTGAAGTTTATGCTTTGAAAGAAATGTAGATATAAATAAATAAACGTTTAGGTAAGTCTCGGTAAATGCTTAAAGAAAGTAAGGACTAAAGAAACTGTTTTGCTTAGCATAGAATATCTTAGAAGAATGGAGGGATCGTTTCTCCTCATCGATTTCCCATTATTGGTATTTTTCAAAGAAACATTTTGCTACTAAACTTCTCAAAGGAGTCAGTATAGTTGAGTAGTATTGCGCTTTTAATGTCCTATTAAAAGTAAGAACGTCTTATCTTTAAATTAGAAAAAAAGTTGTAATGAAAAAATGTAATTATGATTTTTTTAAATTAATTTATTTACTGATTTTCAGAAAAATATTACTTTTATATTGATTACAAATTAGAAGAGCGATTTGGTAGGTTCGATTGTTAGTGAAATGAAAACCACAGCGAAAATAAAACTTTTTTTTTTTTTGCATGTTTAGGTGTTGTGAACTAATTCTCTACATAGTCATCGTAAAAACTGGCACATTTGTCGTGGAATGTTAAACTTTCACAACCTTTGTCGTAGAAGGCCACGGGTTGGTCTTACACCAAATTACCCACACTGATCTGAAGCGCACATTAGTCCTAAATAGCTAAATTTGCATATGATCAAAAATGTGAAAATTAGCAGCAATGTTTACTTCTTCAAAGTTTCAATACTATATATGTACGTTACGTAGCTAATTAAAGTTCTTCAGTACGCAATGCTGATTTGATGATGAGTTTTGACAACCATCAGCATGCAGAAATCACTTGACTGCGTACAGCAGGAGCTTGAGATATCTCTGGAGTTTATATTGATCTAGGTAAGACTATTTGCTCGCTGCATGTATTTCTTTCAAGAAAAACTATTGCTTGAAGGTAAAATGGTTCCCACGCTTGCTAAGCATTTAGCTGTCTTAAACAATTTATCAAAGGAAAATCAACAACATTCCATCTGTATTGTTTATTGTATTGCTAAAATAGATTTAGAAAGTTCTGTTTTCCTCTTTTAGAGGAAATCATTTTATGTCTCTAAAATAACAATTTTCACTCATAATTTGTATTGTTATCTTTAATATCATTAAATATTTAACATACAATTCCAAATCTTTATCAACACTACTGGGAAAAAGTTGGGTAATAAACAATAAGCTACCACTTTTTAAGCTAACATTAAGACAGAACTTCATGCTGTATACCGGCAGCAGTTTATGATATCTTTTGGGTTATGAGGTTGAATTGTTATGAATTCATCAGTGTGGAATAGTCAATATTCAATCTAGAGACAAATTCTCATTCTTTGAATCTGAGATTATCTTTAAACTGATGAATAAGATTAATCTGTACACCAGCGAGGGGACGCAAAAAATGATGATATTCAATTCGTAAAATGAAGGCAAAAGTTACGCAAGAAGCAGTAAATTACTTCTGCATTCTATCTAGCATGTTGCATTAAGCTACATGCTATGTACCAAGAGCTCAGTCGTGACATCCGGATACTACTGGATGATAAAACCGAGTTTTTAGGTCTATAACCGAACAGTTTAACGATAATCTCAACTTCAATGAGATTAGATCTGCGTCCAACTCTGTCATAGACTATTCCAAACTGATAAGTTCATAACAAGATTAAAACTGCAATAACTGGATATCAGCTGGCGGATTATTGCATACAAATTACTGCAAGTTTGAGAAGTCTAACTTTTTTTGAAGCATGTTTTTTCCCCCTCCTATTTCGACTGTTATGTCATCCAGGACTAATGAAGCACTAGGAGAAATATAAATGAGGTTTAACTGAAGTATTGTAAGACTTAGAGCAATAAATGCAATTTTGTCTCGAAAATTGTTTCACTGTATATTCGCAATTTTGTACACAAACTCATTCCAATTTTTTAATGTTTGTATCAGAAACTTTAGCTGTGAAAATATAAGATTTTCATGTTTTCATATATTTTATTTTTTACATATCAGGACCAACTGCATTAATAATAGGAATACAATAAGTGAACTTTGACAATTTATTTGCGATTTATCACTTAAGTTAAAGCACTGGAATACATTAAAGGCAAAAATTAAAAATCTACTATGCAGCAAAAAATGAAAATACCTATGTTGAAAACAATTCCACATCTGTACTAAAAATATGCTTTACAATAAGCTTGGACGCGCATGACTTTATTGCAATTCACAGTACCTAAAGACTAAAATGTAAGTGAGTATATGGTTTTTAATACTATGTATACATTTAAGTATACGCATACTACGTAATACATTTAAAACTATTTTAGTTACCTCTCCTCCTTTAAACTGCTGCGCATCTAAATATTTTTTAAAAACATTTTTTTCTGCGTAAAACATCACTAAAATAATATTATATGCGTTATAGAGGAATAACTTTTTGTGAATAAGTACAATGGAATAAACTGCCACATTGCATAATAAACACATACGTTTTGGAGGAAACATAATGTCCAGTTACACTCTGCTTAACCAATCCTCTCGAAATCTGCACTGTGGTATTTTTTGTGGCAAGTAAGTGGTGGCTAAACTTCACCCATTGTCACTTGTAATTGCTATTCCCGGTACCCATTTAACGTCATTAGCAGCCACTGCCAAATCTAACGTCTCTGTTTCTCAGTTGTTTTGCGCAGTGGATGGTTTATTGTACTCACAATTAATGATAGCACTTTCGCGAATACGGGCAATTTGTGTTGGGATGCAAGTAACATTCTTGTAAATTAACTCTGTCTTACCAAGCCCAGCTCGTAAAGGCTTTAATGGTCATTGAGCAGGGCCGACGTCTATTAAACACCGTAGTTTGATTGATTTCCGGGCTTGTGTCACTTGATTCGTGATTAATGGAATGAACGGATGCTAGTCAAATAGTCTGATTATGTGATACTACGTGGTTGTTCTCATAATCTGCTGCTGCTGACGAAGTATAGTGGGCGAATGGTGTTGCACAATAGGTAGAAAACTGCATACGCGCGAGTACTATATATATAATATTTTATGAATTGGCAATTAGTTAAAAATAATGTGTGGAAATTAAGCACATTTCATTCATTTGGAAGGGAAAATTTCTTTAGGTGCTTACGGCATTTTTTGAGATGAGAAAAAACAATTGAACTCACGTCAGGTACCATTACTGACATCTCTATATATAAGTATGCACATATATTGTTTATGTACGTACATGGATCTCTATGCACGTACACCGGCGGAACACCGGTTACTCATGATGCGTAGCGTTTCACACGTATAAAGTGTATTATTACTCATCATGTCTAACGACACACCAGTTTCATCAGTTAAATTACTCCATTGCATAAGAGGCAGCACTGCTGTCACTGCTTTTACGGAAATAATATACTCGTTTAAGGCTTTTTGAACGCAAGAAGCATGCAGGTGAAGTTTCAGGACATTTTACTTGCATCAACTTTGAGTTTGTTTGATTTTTTTTTTGTTTTACTATGTGAAAATAAAAAACTCGATCAGTTTAGGCAAATATGTAGTTATATTTTGAATATGAATTTATGGTTTAAATACCTTTCGGATTTCATATTAATGACTAATTCTTTTTGGAACCGGTTGACATAAGGACATATTTAATTTCTTGAAGTGTGAACATTGTCTTGGCTCCGGTAAGATGGGGTAATGTGAGATAAAGTGAAATAGCTAAGTTACCTGCCTGTTTCAAAATGACAAATTGGCAATTTATTCTGAAAATCAGTGTACATAAAGAAGGAATAATGTATTTTGTAGAACAACTTTCGTCGAAATGTTATTTTTCATTTTTGGTAGTAATTTTTGTCCTTCAAAGAAAGGTGGGATTTATTCACTTCAAAAAACCATACGGCAAAGTGAAAAATACAAAATTTTTGCGATGAAATATTTATTTAATGAATTACAGTAATTTTCATCAAATGAATGCATAAATAAACGAATAAATGAAAAGTTTAACGAATAAATAAATGAACAAATAAATTAATTAATATGAGAAAAAGAAATGAGTGAATAAAATAGAAATAAAATTACAAAATAAGTTGACAAATTACATTGAACACTTAAAATCAAAACATGCCTAATATGAACTAAATAAGGACCGCACAGGACATCAGTAGATCTCAATTAATAGTTAAAATTTTAATTACAAAAAATTTATCATTTATAATAACAAGAAATATTTTTGATAAACCACGAATATTACAATAAAGGTATCAAATTTTGAAAATGACTTGCATATTTTTTTTCCTTACTCTTTGGAGATATTTCTTTTTTGACAAGAATAAACTACATGTCAAGGAACTTAGTTAAAATATTGCTAGATAGGAGGCGCTGCAAAGTGTAAACATATTTTGCAATTTCACTCTGCCCCACATTCCCCTACATATTTTTGCTCCAGCATCATTAGTGTTCTAGTCTTACATATTAGTGTTCTAGTCTAATCTGTTTTCTAGTTGCCTCTTAAAATTGTAATGATGAGGATAGTTTGAGCCTTATAATTGTGTTCCATGTTTGAAAGTCTTGTTTGCCAACGTGATCATTTTCTCGACTTCTTATCTTATTGTTAAAATTGGGGTTTTCTTCTTCATTTCAGTAGCTGTAGTCCATATTTTTCTCGCGACCTGACATTGTTAGTGGAAGAGACAGCTTCGAAAATGATTTCGGAAACTCTAGCCTCTATGCCGTTTGTTTGTTTAAACGTTAAACTGTAAGCATAAGTCCAAACCTGCAATGTGAATTCTAAAAAAAATCAAATTATTGCAGTATATGGTAATGTCAACGTTTTGGAGTTTGCTGACCTATCTGTGCCACATAGATATTTCAGGATTTCGAACTCTTCAAGAGATTTATTTTCACTTTTTTGACATAGATTCATTTGATTGCTTGTGGCCTTTGAGCCTCAGATTTAGTATTGATGGTGTAGAAATGTTTAAACGTCTAAATTGATTGTATATATCAGTATTGTTTACCTACATCAACCTCATGGAAAAAGAAGCAATTGTTCTATTTTTTTTGTTTATGGAGTAATAGGAAACATCTCAGGGAGCATGTAAACATGCTTTCATTTGTTATAAAACGCTCATTAATTACATTAATGCCTAGTTGCTTTCAAAGAAGGTAGTATTGGGCACAATTCGTAGACTTTTATCCAGGAATTCATCCAAAAGAATAGCAATGAGTAGAATCTGAAATGTAAAACTCTGTAGCAATTTCCCTCAATTTATACTACAATTTCTCGTTAAAATATATGAAGCGCAGTATGTTGGCATTTATTCATGTACTTTACAAAACATTACCTCAATATTAGATCTTTTAAAAATTGTCAACACTATAATCGCTGCGTTTTATAATTTATAGCTCTTTATAACTCATCTTGCTTGTAATTTTGAGAAAGATGTTGAAATACTTTTTTAATGGTGTATTCTTTGTATTTCATAAAATGAATACATGACCTTAGTTTATCTATTTACTGACAGATAATTTAATAGGACTTCGTTTGTGACAACTTAGTTCTTTCAACAATTAGGTGCTTGAGAAAGTATTAGGAGTATATTTTAATTAACCATGGATTTTGTAATTTACGGGTGAACTATTTAAATTCCGAAAGCAAAATTCAAATAATTTTTAAACCTTTTTTTTGCGAATGATTTCTTAAGATAATAATAGATAATTAAGTAATAATAGAATTTTTCAAAGTATAAAGAATCAAGCTAACTAATATGATAGTTGAACCCCTGAAGTGGATATGGTGTCTCAAGAAAATAAGGCAAAGTATAGTTATGTGAACTTTGTAAATAAAAACACCTGAATACGACGGGAGATTGTTTCAAAGCATTATTTTTCTTCTTAAAATTTACTTTAAAAAAAATCTAATCACTCACAATCGGCTAAGCTTTTTAAAACCATTGGTCAGTAAATTCTTACTAGGAAAACAAACAAACATTCAGGTATATTTCGGTAATTGCTTAGAGAGCATAAGAACTAAAGATATTGTTTCCTTACCATAAAATACCTTAAAAGAATAGAAAGATCGCTCCGCTTTATCGATTTCCCATTATTGGTTTTTTTCAAAGAAACATTTTGGAACTAAAGTTACAATGAAGAGAATAGAATTAGGTAGCATTATTTTTTTTCTCTGGAAAAAAGTCAATTTTGGTGTTTTAATTTGTATCTTCTTTAAGTTTAAATTATATTTTTTAACACAGAAGAAAATTCTACAGTTTGCCTGAAGTTATCTGATATTGGTGTGCTTAAACTGAATGTAATTATATCTGCCATAGTTTGTGCATATTTGATAACCAATTTTCTTATTTGCGATCATTTTGTTGTCCACTTATGTTTCCATTGTAATAGTTTGATCATATGCTTTTAAAAATAAATGAAATAATTGAAACACTTTGTTGGGCCTTTAAATAAATAAACATACAAATTTAAAAATAGTATAATCATCTTAAAATTACTATGTTCCACCATTCACTTTGAAATCCATTTTTGCAATAATTTAAAAGGAGTAACATAATTATACCCATAGATCGGCATCATTAAACTCCGTAAATTAGTTATTAAGTATGGTAAAAGCAAACACGTAACTAAGAGAGGCTCAAATGATTAGAGAAGAGAATTTTGATACAAAAGCTGAATTAAACAAGAGAGAGAACGAACAGCCAGTAAACTGGGCACGAATTCGAAATCTCAAAGAACACGCATTATTTGTAGAAAAAAATGTTGTATACAAGAGTGAATTGAACTGCTCAGTTTGGAAATAAAAACAGCAGTCAATGTAAAATCATAATAACGATCAAAAAGCAATAGGGTCAGGTGGGGGTCACTTTTATTGGAAAAATCTTTAAAAAATGTACAAATGATATTTTCTTTCTGTTTTGCCATTTTTGTGCATTATTGACACCAGGCAACATTTTATATTAAAAATAATGTGTAACTTCTACTTTAAAGTTACAGATACTAGCGATTAAGAGTTTTTCTTAAAAGAAGCTTGACTGTGTTCATCATAAAAACTTTTGATTTAAAGAAAATTAAATAAAAATGCACATTAAGTTTTTAACCAACTGCATGGAGCACATTTTCAAGAATAAGTTTCTAAAATGGGGAAGAAAAAACAGAAAACTGAATTGTTTATGGTATTAAAACAAGCGTGGGGTAAAATGGGTCATTTTTCGCCTTAAGATAGACTTAGCATGTACTAAAGAGCTAATAATATTTTTTGCTAATTAACTCGTGTTTTGATGTCATGTATGTATATACTAATTCAAAACAAATAATATTTCTTGGTCATTATTTTGATACACAAATATATGAACTTATAGTGCAAAATAATTAAATCAAATCAAAAATCCAAAACTAAGAGCGCAGCTTTTGCTCGATGAACTTCCTTCAAGCATTGTTGTTAGGGACTAAAACAAAAGTATCTTATTTTCCCAAAAGAGAGACGTCTGGGCAACCAATTCATAGAAAAACATTCTACCGAGCTGAATTCAAACTATGCCGTTAAAGGAACGGAATCAACATCTAAGATCTTAACAACAAGTGGGGTTTTTTCTTCGATGTTAGAACAAGCGAGTCAAGCATGTGTTTTATTTTTATGCACATTAAAACTCCTATTATAAGTACACTCTCACCGAAACAAATAAGCAAAAATAAAGAAAACTTTAAAAGTTACCAAAACTACACACATGCAGAAAGAGACTTATAAAATTTTAAAAAAAACTTGACAATATTAAAAAGATCTGAAAAAGCCTAAAAGAAAAAAAATCAATTAAACTGACACACAGACGCAAAACTAAATAAATAATGAATAAACCTTTTCTTTAAAAGAAATTCATAATTGAATCGAAGTGTATTGATAGTAACCTTGGAAAGTCTTTTGAGGAAAATATCAAAAAAGCATATTTTCATGCCATCATTCTTCCCCAAAATGTATAATAACATGCAATGAAGCTTAAAAATACAAAAAAAAGTTTTTGTTCTCAGAGAGAGATGATGTTTGGAAGGATGATGCATCGTAAACAGTGCTAGACATTCCTGGCCCTAAGATGAATCAAGAGGACAATATTGATTTCTAGAAATGTTTACATACTAATTGATTTCCACATTAATGAACAAAAGTATCAAACTACTATTCAATAAATCGTGAAATCAAATCCTTTAAACCATCACTCATTTTACCCCACTAGCGACCCATTATATTACCCCACGCTATGGGGTAAAATGAGTCATTGACAACACATTTTCAAACTTATTTATCAGTGTCAATATTTTGTTTTTCCGAGATATTTGACTTTAAATGTCATGAGGAAGAGTCATTTGCATATCCTGACCAGGTTATTAACTGGTTGGCTCAATATATTTTTGGCTGTCAAAGCCTGATTGTAAAATTGCTCTTTTTTGGCCCATTTTACCCCACCTGACCCTAGATAAACTAATCCGTCGTAAGCTTAAAAATATGCATAATTAAGCATGTATAAAATCTTGGTTGTGGAATAAACTACTCACAGCGTATTAATGTTTCCAAGTAAGATACGCGAATAAAAACATAATGTTGCGCAGCAAATGGAAAGCGATTGATCAAAGCAGAATAAATATCAAGGTAGCATTGCAAATACAATCAGTGCAGCGATTAAAAAGCATGTTCGTTTCGATCGATTACTATAATTCACTTTTTGCTCTAGAACATATGTTTAGTCTGATTTACATCAACAACAGCACATAATGCAAGCAATAGGAAAATTATTACAGTTGTCAGGGCAACTAAAAACTATTTCGAACTCGGATTTTCTTTCATGATAAAAGGTACATCAAGAACATTTTTGAGATGTTGAAACACTGGAAGACTTAGTCATAAATATTAGAATTAATGTCGATCTGGAAAAACATAGTTATTAAAACAAGCTTAGCACTTAAGTATATAGTCAAAATTAGTTGTTTATATCAGTACTTGAAAAACATAGTCATACTGCCGTGCTAAGCACAAAAGTTGTATCTGCACTTTTAAAAACAATGAGTTATTGTCAGTAGATGGTTTCTTTGTAATGTATTTTATTTGAATGCAATGTTTTATGGTCATTTAAGGACGTTATTTATTTTTTTTTTAATATCTTAAAAAATATCTCCTGAATCAAACACATGTAGGAGCAAAACTTTAAAGCAATATCTCAGTTTGAGATCGTTTGCAGCATAGTTAACCAGCTTCGTATTAAAAGTTTGGTGAACATTCCAAGAAAAAAAATAGTTTTGGTAACGGGTATTGTTCATGAAGTATCAAAGTAATAATCTAGTAAAAGTGCTAGGTTTTTTTTTTTTTTTTTTTGCTACGTCATTTTTTTTCAAACGAAAGAAACTAAGTTAAAAGAAAAGTTCAAGACATACTTAAACAAGACAAGATATATTTTTTTTTTGTTACAATAGCAAATTATACTATTAAATTCCCAATTAGTTGTTAATGGTTTAAATAATTCACTTGAGGTAATTTAAAACCTAAATTTACATGAATATACTAAAATAATATTTTTGCTTAATTAAACAATAACAAAGCACTTCAGGATAAACCTACACATCTTAGAAAAGACCGTATCCCAGTTTTCATCATTGAAGGACTTCGAAATAGGAGGCATAATGTAGATACTATGCTTTTTAATGCCTGGCGGATGTTCTTGTGTTGGTTTCTAAGTTTTCTTACTCGAAGGTATATAAGTGGTAAGGAAAGAACTCGAATATTAAGAATAGTAGCACATATTACAATTAGCATAATGTTTCTGTGCACTTGATCAATTTTCGAAGCTTTTATGATGTAATCGATTTATTAAAAAAAATGATTTAAAGTGAAGTTCAATTACGCACCTCAAGAAAAGTAAATTATGAAAATGTTCAATGTTTATGAAAAAAATAACTGTTGATCGCTTTTAACGATTCTTTTCGGGTTTCATCAAAAAGCTTTAGCAATAGTTCCACATTTTTTATGAAAAGGATTTACAAGGTATGTGCAGAAATGCATCAGACCTGTTTCATAAAAAACAACTGCCAAGTATGGACCTTCAAATATTTTACCCCAAATATTTTACCCCAATCAAAGAAGTTCCTTTGGAACTCCCTACATATTTACCAATGGTACCGCCATTGTTGGAAAATTTCGGAAAAGGTATGTTTCATAGTTATTATTATTTTTTTTTTATCTTGGCTGTTGTTGCAGTTGTAATGCCCTTTCTTGTCTTAAAATTGGTACCTCCCAATCGTTCCTTGAGTTTGGAATAGTCAGAAGTAGCAGGGGTCATATCATGTGGATAAAAGCCTGATGAACTGCAGGAGTGATTTGTTTTGCCAAAAATATCGAAATCAAGTGCGAGAAATCCGCTAGAAAGTTGTCACCGAAAGCCGTCTGCATATTCTCAATTGTATCCTACTTCCTGGATGTCGCTGAGTTTCTAGGAATATTTGATGCTCGAGTTCTGCTGCAGTTGTTCCATCATTTTCCTAGAAATAAAAAATTCTGACGAGAGCACCACACTCTGCGTCAGTCAAACTCTGTTTGCGAGCGACTAAAGCTATTAGTAGTCGGATAAAATTCAGACAAGCAGACAAAGCTTCCTCGTACAAGGTTGCTTGATTCATGTAAATTGGAATTTTATGCAAAAAATCAGGATGGATACTTTTCCAACAGTCTTTGTTTCTGAGAGCACGGCAGTGTGCCCGCCAAGCCGATCAAAAGCAAGCCAAACAAACGCGCAGCCGTACTATCTCTTCTCGAAGCAACTTAGTCAATTTTCGATCCTCTGTAACTTTGCTGTGTATAAAGCTAGTAATTCAACTTTAGAGCGGCTACACGGCATACACTAGCGAGTAATTCTTGCAAGTTTAAATTTCATTTATACGAATAGTTTACGGTAGCATTTTTGTACATTTTGTATGTTTTTTAAGTTGATTTAAAAAAATGTTCTTTTACTTTGTGGCAGCGCATGGGCTCTTCAGGTATTTACTTGCGCAATTTCAGAAAATGGGCCACGTGGGCTTAGAGGTAGAGTACTCTCCTCGTAAGTAAGTGGTTGCGGGTTCGAATCCCGGCTTGCCCATGAATGTTATTTCATCCTCTCTGTGCCGTAAATCTATCCTGTGTTTGTCTGGAGGTAAAGAGCATAGTACGCAGTCCTCATGTATGTTGAAGCTGATGGCATCTGAAAAAAAAAATCAGAAAATGTTTACCCATTCATAAAGTAGGGGAGAGTGGTAATGAATGGGCCACTTTTTGGTTTTGAATTTTTGTAATTTTTTCTAACACTTTGTTTTAACTCTAAATTGGTGTTTTAGTTACTTTACTTATCTGGCTATCTAAAAGAGTCATAAAAGTTGGATTAGCACCTGTCTATAATGAATTATAATAGAAAATAAAAATTTTGAAATTTGGCCCATTCAACCCCACCTATGGGGTTGAATGGGCCATCGAAGGTAATGAACTGGGCCACTAAATTAAATCCACATGTTTTCATTGAATTCATCTTTTATTTGCTGAATATGACAAAATAAATGTGGCACTTGACATGATGATACAAAATCATACTGATTTAAAATTATATAAACATCAAAACTGATGCAATTAAAATAAAACTGATGCATACCAATTGTAGCAGAAAAATGACTAAATAATGAGATTGTGAGAAATAAATAACATCATATATATATATATATATATATATATATATATATATACAGATAATACACACTATGATTTAACAAAATTTATATATTTCAAAAATAATATTAAAAATCACTTTCAAAAACTTCATCTTCATTTTCAAACTTGTCAAAATTCAATTTTTTTTTTTTTTTAATTTACTAGACATCGGGAATAAGAAATAACTAACTTAAGTTACCAAAAAAGAAAATGAAATTGTACTGTGAGGAATATAATATGAAGGAGAGAGGGGGGGGGGCTTTTTCAAGCCACGCACTGCGACCAGAGGTCTATTGTACTATAGGAATATAATATAGATCTGCAAATTGTATTTAGAAGTTACTACAAACCTATTTTGACGACAGTAATCTTAATCTATCTATGAAAGTCAGTTGTGTTTCATATTAATGCGAAAATCCAAAGAAAAGGAAGAAAAACAATATTTAGGTGGCCCATTCATTACCATGACATAGTGACCCATTCAGCCCCACCTATACTTTTGGAATACATTTAGGTTTTTTGAGTACATTGAATTTAGATAACATCAAAATACATCTTAAGATTAGTTTATAGATATGGAAAGACTAGCTTATACATATGTATGCAGTGAAATACTTGGTACATTTTAGCTAGGAAATGTTTTACTAAAAAGGGAAAAACTTACTTTTCAGTCAGATTCTTGACCATGCCACTCTAGTTTGAAAATGGCTCAGCGCAAACGAATGAAAATTGGATGAGTTTAGTACAACAAATAGCTACATCTATTGGTGGCATCAAAAAAAAATCATACAAATACTTTTTCATATTTTGTTAGTGGCCCATTCATCACCATGGCCCATTCATTACCACTCTCCCCTACTATCAACTACACAATTAAAAAAGCGTTCATTTTCCAGGATTCTAAAGAAGAAAACAATTTTCTTTTTTAATTTCGCGCCGAAAGAATTTGCAGCAGATGCAGGTTACATGTCCGAGAAATTTGGGAAACCATTATAATAAAAACAGCGTAAGGGAGAGGGGGGCACATGTGAACAAAAATGCCATTTTTGCATTTTTTCATTATTGATGTGAGATGTAAAAGAAACAAGTGTCATACATGATAAATCAAACATTTGCTATTATTTTCATGCAGCTACCTATTTTCTTCAACCGTAAATTCCAGCCAAAAAAATAATAAGTGAAAAATATGTTAAATTTTGTTTACATCTGCCTCAGTAGGGGACATTTGTAAGGACAAAGTCATTCACAGCTAAATTTTCTGGTGCAAGGTTGACTTCAGCACAAATTTCTTGATAGTTGCTGTCTTCAAAACTAATGTCGGACTCACCGTCACTTACTGCAACTCTTAACTGTTCATTTTTCAACAGTTTAGCAAGTTTAACTTTCTTTTCTTTGCAGCTCTTTCAGATTTTAGTTAAATATTGAGTACTGAAACTTTTAATTATTCAATATTTCTTAATTAGACTATTCAATGTATAAAAAATCCGCAATTTTCGAAATTGAAATAACTAAATACCATTATGGGGCACAGATGAACTGCTCACATGTGCCCCTGCATAATTAATTCACATATGCCCCTTATCTTAACTAACTTATGTCTAATTTGATAAAAAAACTATTTTTTTCAATTTTTTCAAAAAAAAATAGTGCATGAAAACTTTCCTCATTAATGCCACTTTAATTCGAATAAAGCTCAAATCATAAACAAAATAGTTTCGAATGTGTTTTTACTCCGAGAACTTGAACATAAAAGTATATTGCCACCTTCCAAAACATAGGATCTTTGATAATTAAAAAAGAAAAAATTTACAACTTTGAAATTTCAAGCAGGATATAGTACTTGTGTTACCGTCCACACATTTTTTTCCAGATTTTTCTCTTCATGTTAATTGGGTAAAATATCGCTTGTTCACATGTGCCCCTGTTTACATGTGCCCCCTCTCCCCTATTCATAATGAAAATAAAATAGATTATCCTTGTATGTTGCATTTTTGTGCATTTGTTATGGGGAAAAAAACTATTTTGGAACTTCAGTTGCAAACTTCTATTAGCACATGATATATCAAACATTTATTTGTCTCTGAAATAGTTCTAAATTTTATTAAAGCCCTAAAAAAATCAAAATTTCTCCATTGCTCAGAATAGTTGGCAGCCAAATTTAAATTGCATTAAACAAGACTTGTACTTCAGTTTTTCTTTATCTAATATTGCATTTACCCTTAAAAAATCCTCTTACTCACAAAATATAAAGTAAGTCTGCTTTCCCAACTTCGGTAACTCCCAGAACGTTGACTTCGATAGTGCAATCATAAAAGAACACTTAGTAATCACCTGGCAATTATGTCACTGTCAATTAAAACAGTGCAGTGGGACAACACCCGTTATGGGCGTGCTACATGCATAATGCATGGGCACCTTAATTTAAGATCCCCTAATCAATGTTGATATGTTACGTGCATCTCCCAACGAAAGATTAATTAATGATAAAGAGCAATGGATCATTCGTCGCTGGTAGAAGTAGTAGAACAAAGGGGTATTCTTCGTAATCATGTTCACTACAACGTATCATTTTCTGAAAGAAAGCTCTTTTCAATGGAAGGAGTTTTCTGTGTTAAGCGCTCGTACTGATAGCAGGTACGACTGTTAGGAGCGTGATAGGGAAGTATAATGTTGAATAGAATGTAATCCTTTAAAGGTAAATAAATCAAAGGAAAACACACAACACATTTTTTTTAAAGTTTTCATCGGATTTAATGTAGAAAGTGTAGGTAACATTTTTCAATTTTATCCCCCTCTACACTATTTATGCACACATCAATATATTGAATGTTTGAATATGTTGGATATACAAAATGTTTGAGATAATGGACTAAAAACAATAGGAGCATCGGACAAGAGTCAAAAAGAGTAATAGAAACTACCGAGAGAAACAGCTGGGAAAATTGCGTTGAAATACCTGGGAAAATGGAGTACTTAAAAAATCCTTGACTGGTGAATGATACATTTTCCAGATATATTATGCTTCCCAGAACTCCAGGGCCTATAGACCAAGGAACATTCACTAATACTTCTAGCAGAAGAAAGAAAAAAACAAGCTTCTGAAGTCCAACAATGCTGTCATTGTAAGAACAGGACAGTCGTTTACATTTGAAATAATTGCCATGCTCTTTTACATGGTAATTGAGTCTGACCAATGTAAGACATTTTTTCTGACATTTGGAAGCAATTTTTGTAAAAGCTTTTTAGAAAAACTCATTCTCTAGTAAATGATTTTTCCAGTACTCCCTTTTTTCCTCAGATATGGAAGCAATTCTTATAATTGTTTTTCTGTTTGTTTTATTTCTTTCACTCCTTCCTTTGCTCATTTGTTTCTGATTGGTCGTTTTCCTTCTTGGTTCTGGGTAACTTCTTATATAATTCGTCGTTCTTATATCTTATCATGTATTCATATAGGACAATTTTTGACCAGACCCATTAGGTATAAATATCGGCATCTTTTGACTTAGGTATATCTTGGACACAACCGATAGAAAGTCTAAGAGGGAACAAACCCAGGATTTGCTGAGTCACGTAGCTGCCTAAGACTTTGTTCCTCCTCGTTAGTGACACTATTCCAAAAATATTGGACATTCATTCTATTTTTCCCATTTCCTACTCACTTTTACTATTTAAATCTATATAAAGACCAGAAAAAGATCATATGCCTGGTCAAAATTATTGAATTACTACTACTGAAATATATCTTATTCTCCATCATAGACTAGAAACAGCTATATGCTACATTATGTTAACAATTTTACCTTTATTGTCATTGTATTTGTCTTGTTTTTTATTTTATCACAACATAGAGCAAAGTTTCTTTATCTTTTTTTGTTTTAGATTTTATTTTTGTTTTACTCATCAGCATTTTAGCACAACAAGATAGGATGGAAAACATAATAGTGTGGTAGCAGACACCTAATGCAGCAGCAGTAAAAACTATAACTTGTGCACGATAAACTTACTCAAATAAGAGTAACTACAACAAAAGTAGCCTCAACAGCATAAAACTATCGGAAAGTTAATAATAATATAGGTCATTACATATAAGAAAAAAAATATCGTTTGATATTTCTTACTACGATATTTCCCATTTATTTTGGCTCTTGAAAAAGCAGTATTTTGAAAAGTTGAGGATAATGAATGCAAAAAAGAAAAAGAAATTTTCTTTGTAAAAATAAAAGACTCACATGTAAGCAATATTAACTCCCAAGTTTTTATATGATAAGCACTAAAGCACTAAGAAATTTCTGAAGGAAATCCATTTTTTTTAATCAAGAAGTATGCTCATAATATCTTCAAAGCAATGTAGAGGAATAAGTATACGTACAATTAAGATTTGACACCAGTCATAACTGCACACGCTTAAGATGTACGTACATATTTAATATATACCTACTTTTACAGCTGCATGTATAATTTGTTAATATCATATACGATACCTTTTGTATATAGAGTAACAGCTATGAATGGTATTAACTGCATCTGAATAAAATTTTATATATAAAAAAACACTTAATTTTAAAATAGTAAAAAAAAAAAAAAAAGCATAGCTACATTTTCAAAAAGTAATGTTTCCTATGACACAATAGGTCCATGTCAAGTGACCCAACGTTTTTTACCTTACATTTTTGTATTTCTTTCAAATTTGGCTCATCAATTGTACCCCTTGAGGTAATCAAAAGTATCAATTTTTGGATTTTTATCTCTATTATTTTTTGATTTATGAGACTTTGAACTTTGGAAAAACCCACGTTTTTCCATGGATAAGGGAACATAAAAGGGACCATAACTCGGCACCAAATATAGATAGAACGATTTGGTAAATGGCATTTTAAAGTACGTTAGTTGCCGCTTAATCTGATATGCAACATGACTAATTTGATAAAAAATTTCTTTTTCAAAAAATGGAATTTAAATTTCAAATTTAAATTTCTCAAAAAACATATAATGAATTTTTTTCAAAAAATTCTCAAAAATTCTTGTGTATTTTATCTATGTGTGTACAAATTTTTAGATTGGGATCTCAATGGGATCATATTTTTTTGAATTTTTGAATAAAACTGTATAGGAAAAAAATGATATTTTTTAGATTCTATTTATTTAAATATTAAGTTCTCTTGCTTGTGATGGTCTAAAAAGTAGTAAACAAACATGAATATGTTTAAAGTGAGCTGGCATGAGCTTATAGATTTGTCAGGTTCACCCCCTCCCCCCTTCATCCCCCGCACAACCACTCTTTTTTAATTCAAAACTGTTCAAAATGTTTAAAAAAAAAACTCTTTGATACAAGATGAATAGTAAACTTATTTAAAGTTGGTAAATGGGTTTCCTTATAACTAGACGAAGTATCACCCTCCTCCACCCAAATATACCATTAACGCTGTACTATTATGACGTCTAACCTGGGGATTGAATTGACTATTATTTTTACTCTAGGTAAGTGAGCTAGCATTAACTTGTAGATTGGTCAGCTCCCCCTCCCTTCCTACCTGATCCAACCATTTTTTTCCCCAAACTGTTTAAAATGCTAAAAAAAAGCTTCTTTGATACAAAATGAACAGTAAACTTATTTAAAGTTGGTAAATGGGCTTCCTTATAACAAGGCAAAGTACAACCCTTCCCCCACCCAAATATATCATTAATGCTATACTAATATGACGTCTCACCTGGGGATTGATTTGAGGATTATTTTCCCCCTAGGTATATATTGTTTTTCAGACGAAGTGTATATTTTTCAATCCGACCTTCACAAAGTGTACTTCCATTCAATATCTGAATTTAAACTTATGATTCATTTCATCCCCTCCCCCAGCACCAATCTTCAATTTTGAAGAGAGGAAATAAATGGGTCGCCCCAAGATCATAGCAAACAGCAAAATAGCACTGTTTCTCCTTGTTCTCATAATGTTTTCCCATTATTTTCACACAAAACTGAAAAGAAATCAAAGTGTCACGTTATATGTCAGTCCCCATCACTGCCTTTCCTTTTTCTTATTGGACAAAGCTCATGAGCTAATAGGAAAGTAACAAACAGAACAAACTGAAACACTACCAGACATCAGTAGAGACTAAGGCTTTGAAATGGGGTTAGACGGGATGATAAAAAAAATAAAAGTTTGGAGCGGGAAGGTAGGGTAAGGGGGGGGGGAGCAATCTGTAAAGAAGTTAAACAACATGAGAGGGTTATGATCAAAAAAGCAGTGTTTGTTTAATATATGTATATAGATATGTCTTGCTGCATTACTTTCCTTTACAACAAAATGAAAAATAACACAAACAATTAAAAAAATTAAATAACAGCTGCACACTAGATAATGTGGAAAGATAGTTATGGGGACATAGACATATGATCTGATATTTTGATTTATTTTCAGTTTTGTGCGAAAAGAATAGAAAAAACGATGAGAACAAGGAGAAACAGTGCTATTTTGCTGTTTGCTATGATCTTGGGGCGACCCATTTATTTCCTCCCTTCAAAATTGAAGATTGGTGCTGGAGTAGAAGATGAAATGAATCATAAAGTTAAATTTCAGATATTGAATGGAAGTACACTTTGAAGTTCGGATCGAAAAAGAAACACTTCGTCTGAAAAACAATATATATACCTAGGGTGAAAATAATCCTCAACTCAATCCCCAGGTTAGACGTCATATTAGTATAGTGTGAATGGTATATTTGGGTGGGGAGGGGGATACTTCGTCTAGTTATAAGGAAACCCATTTACCCACTTTAAATAAGTTTACTATTCATTTTGTATCAAAGAGTTTTTGTTTTTTTTTAAACATTTTGAACAGCTTTGAATAAAAAAAGAGTGGTTGTGCGGGGAGGAAGGGGGGAGGGGGTGAACCTGACAAATCTATAAGCTCATGCCAGCTCACTTTAAACATATTCATGTTTGTTTACTACTTTTTAGACCATCACAAGCAAGAGAACTTAATATTTAAATAAATAGAATCTAAAAAATATCATTTTTTTCCTATACAGTTTTATTCAAAAATTCAAAAAAATATGATCCCATTGAGATCCCAATCTAAAAATTTGTACAAACATAGATAAAATACACAAGAATTTTTGAGAATTTTTTGAAAAAAATTCATTATATGTTTTTTGAGAAATTTAAATTTGAAATTTAAATTTCATTTTTTGAAAAAGAAATTTTTTATCAAATTAGTCATGTTGCATATCAGATTAAGCGGCAACTAACGTACTTTAAAATGCCATTTACCAAATTGTTCTATCTATATTTGGTGCCGAGTTATGGTCCCTTTTATGTTCCCTTATCCATGGAAAAACGAGGGTTTTTCCAAAGTTCAAAGTCTCATAAATGAAAAAATAAGAGATAAAAATCCAAAAATTGAGACTTTTGATTACCTCAAGGGGTACAATTAATGAGCCAAATGTGAAAGAAATACAAAAATGTAAGGTACAATTTTTCTCAGATTTTGGATCACTTGACGTGGAATGACACAATAGCACACTAATTCAAATAAAGAACGGAAGAGAGAAGTGAAATATTTAACAAATGTTAGCTCATTCCTTAAAGGCGTAGCGCAACTCTGTTCGCTATTGCAACCTGTTCTGCTACACGATGTAAATTTTTTTAGTTAGTAAGTAGTAGTCAAACTTCAGACGTTGTCACATGTAATTGCTATTCCCTGTACCCATTTAACTCCATTAACAACAACGGCCAGATATAGTATATCTATGTTCCTCAGTTGTTTTGCGCAGCAGATGGTCTATTGCACTCACAATTAATGATAGCACTTTCACGAATACGGGCAATTTGTGTTGGGACGCAAGTAACATTTCTGTGAATTAACTGTGTCTTACCAAGCTCAGATCGTAAAAGCTTTTAATGGTCATTGAGCAAGGCCAACCTCTATTAAACGCCGTAGTTTGATTGATTTCCGGATTTGTGTCACTTGATTCGTGATTAATAGACGCAGCGAATGTTCAGCTAACGTTTTGATTTTGCGTTGTTTTCTGATTTTGTTATTCCATATGAAGTATTATGCACAAAAATGTCATGCATTCTAAAATATAAACCGTTTTATGGGTTACTTTTATAGCATTTTTTCTAATTATTGAAACTTTGAATGATTTTCTTGCTTGGATTTTCTCTGGATTTACAAAATATACGCCGGCGTTTTAGTAGCGGGACATTTAATAGGCTTTATTTTTAGCAGATAAAATAATTTTTTTATTATGTATAAATTAATGCTGAGCTACCGTTCCGTTTTATTTCTTTTTTTTAATACAAATAACTTAAATTCTAGTCTACGTATTAGTGCGTAGTATATAGATGTAGTTAATTGCAAAGGAAAGTTATATATATGATTATTGAGAACTTTAATTTTATAAAGATTTGAAATTGTAATTTTAAATAATTTCAGAGCTAATTTTGTAGTTTTTACTCAAAATTTGAAATTTTTTTATATTACTCCTTAACTCTAATTAGATACGTGAGGATTTGAAATGTATTGAGGTTTTTTATCACCTTACGGCAAGTCATAAGAAATAAGGTATGAATATTGTGAAATAGTGCGGCATTTTCAATTATTGGAGTTTACAATTTGTGAAGCTAATATTCGGTCTCGGTATCAGGGGAGTTCTATAACAGCATCAGACCGACAGCGATATAGGGAGCTATAATTTCTCTTTACTACAGGAAATAACAAACGAAAACGGGAAAAACCACCAAACAAGTTAATGAACCAATAAACACGCTCCTGCAAAAGTGTTAAAACATTTAGTAATTAAATTTTCATTAAACAGAACAAAAATGATATCTTTGTTTGGATTATATCAAATGTCCCATTTTATCTAACCCGGTTAGTAGATTAAAGCTGTTTAGAAGCTTTAAAACCAGTAATATTGGCATTTTTAATGCAGTGCTTATGACGCATTTTACACAACAACAGTTTATTTATCCATTGTTTGATCTGAGAAAAACGCTCATCATATTTTCAGCAATATTAATTGTCCCCCCCCCCCTCTCCTCTTCCAATGAATAGTGACTGTTCTGTATTGCAGCGGTTCTTTCTCTCTGACATATGTTTTTGGACTCTATTTAAATATTCATCAGAAGATATTGGTCTAAATCAAGGTTCCATTAGAAGCTTTATTAAGACGGTCCTTTCATTTTGCTTTTCAAGAGGAAATTTATTCTTCGTTGCCAAGATAACTTTTATATTTCTTATTCTGTCGGTTTATTTTCACTTCTTGACCCTACCCCCCCCCCTTTTTTTGCGGAGTGTTCTGAAATGGAAAGTTCGGGAAAAAAGGACTTGTTGATCAGTGGCGTACGGCCGACAAATCATTTCAGGGGGGAGGGGGTGAGCCGAGACTTAGAGAGAAGAGGGCAGGGCACCTGACAAAATGTAGCTAAGAAAAGTAATTTTTTGAATCTCTGATATCAACGCTAATTTAAGATGACAAATATACGTCATTAATTTTTTTAATCATTATAATTATTGTTATGGCGAGGAATAAAGCGGTTTGATAAAAACAAGAAAATGTAAATTAAAATTTGAAAATTTACCTAGATTAAAGCAGGTGTCCCCTAAAAAGGGCAAGCATTATTTTGGCAAATTTGTATTTTAATAATATTAATTCTGCGATTTATTTTACTATTGTTCCTAATGTTACGTTTCAATTACATGTGTTCAAATGTATCAGTAATCGGTGTTTCTGAAACAAATTTGCAATAAAAATAAACAAATTGAATTAAAAGATAGTCATAAATGTGACAAACAGTAAAATGGACATACCGTAAAGTCGGGTTACTTGGACCCTAGGGGGTTACTTGAGCCCATTACAGTAAAATCATAAAATCTAGGTTTGGTACTTATTAGTTGAAGACTTGCACGTAGTTCCTCGTTTCTCCTCTATGTAGAAGCACTCTGCAGTCTCTAATGGTAGTACCAAACCCAGATTTTATCATTTTACTGTGGGCTCAAGTAACCTCCTTGTGGGTCCAAGTAACCCGACTTTACGGTATATAAAATAATAAGAAGAATGATATTTTACTTCTTTTTCCTTTCTTTCTTTCTTTGAATTTTGTCCTATAGTTATATTTTCTCTACAGAAAAAGTTTTTAATGTCGCGATTTCAGAAAGAAGAAAAAAAAATAGCAAAAATGTTTTAAATTATTTTTTTATAATTTCGGAGGGGGCTGCAGCCCTATCAGTCCACCCTCTGAATATGCCACTGTTGTTGATCGTGATTGAAAGGAGTCTGGTTGTTTTCTTCTGTTTCTCTAAAGCAGATTTTGGAAATGGATATCATTTTTCTTCCAATAATGCGTCGTCATCCGTCAGCAGACTGGAACCTCCTATCAAACTTTAAGTCAATTAGATTAGGCTGGATTTTATCATGGAAGATATAATTCAGCTGTCAACATTAAGGAAGATTGGTGGAGAAATAGTGGGTAGGGGGCTATATTTAGGAAGTCTTTCTCTGCACGTCATGTTGCAGTTAAATATATGTTTAAGTACGTTTGAGCGAATCTCTGAAAAGGAAGTTCGCTTTAGTGATAAAATCAGTGTTAATTCGTACGCGTAAAAAAGTCCCTAACACGCGCTCTAGGTCTATTGTTACTCTACGGATACAATTATGTTTTGTAAAACTTTCCAGTAGCTTTTAGTTTAAGAAATGTTCATTTTAAAAAAAAACATAACTCAGAGAAGAAAGTTTTTACTAAACTCATAAATAAGGTTATCGTATAACTGGATGTATTGGTGGGGCGAATCAGAGCAAAACTTCCCGATGGTAGAAAAAAAAATCTCCATAAATATACGGTGACGTATTTTTGTCTCCTATTTTTTTTTTTTTTTTAGAAAGACAATATTAGAAGTAAGAAAAATCGGCTTTTGTTTTTCTCGCAACACTGCTGGCTTACGGTTAGCAAGGCTGCACGCGGAATGCTAAAAAAATTTCACTGGCTACAAAACTTTGTATGCCAGTGCAAATCTTCATATTTGAAACCTAAGTGTGTTTTTTTTTTTCCATTATGCGTATATCTGAGCAAATTGACATTATAATTGATATTTAAAAAAAATATTTATTATTTTTTAATGTGTCTTAAAAATTAAGAATTCTTTGCGATGCCAGAGGATGAGGATTTGCGGGGTTAAGCGGAACTTTATTTGTTGTTCCTTTTCAAATTTTTAAAAGGATGAATAGAGAAACGAAGAAAATTGCTTGAAAAAAAAACTATCTTAACCCCAAATATGCTAGTAGAGACAGGGACAAGGTTTTTAATTGTTTATCTCTTTTAAAGAGGGAGTAGATCTCAGATTGTTAGAGAATTCCAGATTCAAAAAGACTTGTGCTCGAGGCGACAGCCTTTTATTTAAAATATGTTTTTAAAAAGCCATACAGACTTTGTGTAGCAAAAATCAGGTCACACACAGCGACGAATGCGTGAGAAGATTCCAAGAAACTAAAGAAGAGATCTCAGAAAGTGTTATGAAAAAACTTAGGCCAAGCCGCAACTGCTCGTTTTAAGAACAAGATAAATTTTGTGGACGACATGAATGACTTAAGCTTATTGCTACTGTGTGATTCCAACATCACGAGTGGGACAGCTACGCTAAAATGCCGAAAATCTTATGTGCTTTATTGTTGCAATCTTTGGACATATAACTTCCATTCTCTACTAATTGTTTTTGTCAGTGCTAGTTTCAAAAATAAACAAATATTGATCCATTCAACTGTAAACAAAACATTTTTTTTCCTGCACATGACAATTTAAAATTGTATTTCGAAAGTAAGATTTAGAAATGTAATAAAAAAAAGCCCAAGAATCGAAATACTTATTTTTGTCAGATAAAATTTGTTTATTGCACATTTCAAACGCCACTTTTTGATTGAAATATTGAGCTGTCACGCGCAGTACAAAATGTCTGCTTTTTCGTGGAATCGCTCTATTGAACTTAAAAATGCGTATCTAAATTTACAATTTTGACCCACGCTAATATAATTCGAGTAATTTAACAATACATTATAATGAAAAGAGGCTTGATAAAGGTGGAGTTCAGGGGTGTTATAATGGACGTAATAAGACATTTCATGATAATTTAGACTTTGTGCATAAAATGTTTGCACCACACCACGACACTCTCATTACTACACTAACTATATGTATTAAACCAATGATTTAATATATACAGATTTCTAACAATTACAAATGTTCATGCTAGTCTTTGTAAAGCATTACAGTCTAATACGTTCTATAGAGCTCATAAATCCTATTTTATGGCATGATTCCAATTACGCAGACAAAAGCTATTTTCATCTTCTCTTAGAGCAAAGGGTAATTAAACATTGGTTTGAATAAGATAAGATTTGAATAAGATAATAAGGGAAGAACCATTGAGGTAACAAATATGTTCGATATTAAATAGAATCCATTTCCGCATCAGAAAGCTAATATTACTGCCGTATAGCTGCAAAAGGAGGTATGTTACATTCAATATCTAGTGGAGTTTTTTCCAGTGTTTTTAACAGCAATTAGCAATACTTAGGTATTCCAGCTACCTGAGACAGACAGTTTCAAAATACTCCTTGTAATGGTTTAACCAGGACTTTCCATACTGTGGTCCGCTGATCTTTTGGCTGTCCGCCTACCCATAGTAGCGGGTCCGCGGAAAGTAAGGAAAAAAAGTTTTAAAATCGTTAATGATATTTAAACAATGCTTTTGCATATGCTAACCACAGTTTTAACCTATGAATAATTCAGTGGTTGTTTGAGCTCTATCTCTCCTCTCAACGTCTCGAAGTACAATGCTGCAAGATCATGCATAGGTGGTCAAACCGTTTTCTTTTTAGAAAAAACCATGCAGCCTTTCGTCATGTGAATATGTTTGGTATGCATATCTTCAGACTGCGCACTCAACTCTACCTTCCAAGATACTTACCCCAAAATACAACAAATCTCTGGCGACTAAGAAAATACCTTGGCAACTACTGCTTTTAGAAAAATATCATTCAAAACCGATGATACGCTGAATTTTCTTACAAGCACCTGAGAAATAATTTCTGGCTCCAAAATTTTTACCTTGCTTCCCAGGTTTTACAATTTCTGTCGGTCTCTACTTACCCCCTTTTTTGGCTTCGTCCAGAAAACAAAAAATAACAATCCCTCGATGGAAAAACCAAGCCTTTTCGTCTGTTTTCTAAAATTTTTCTGTGAACCTGATCCCGAATTTTCCACATATGCAACTATAAAAACAAAATATATATCTATTTAGATGCTGATTTAGATGTTAGACTACAGCAATCAAAAATGAAATATATTAAAATTGTGGTAGTAAAAAAAATCTCACTATTCCCTTCTTTCCATTTTACAAATTTTATAATTGGCATTCTTTTGGTTTTCTGTCCGTTCAACTTGATTTTTATGCTCCAGAATATGTGACTAAAGGTAAGTAGTAAACTGTTTAACTTTTTATTTTACAATCATGATGCTCCCTTAAAATTACCTATGGCCGGTTTAGTTAAGATTTTGTAACTAAACACAAATGAAGGGCTTGGAAGATGAAGGGGTTATGTCTCAAAACAGAATCTGCGAGTAATTAAAGTTCACAGTTTTATTGTTACAGTTGTCGTAGCTTTTTTGTTTTCTGCTTTAGTCGTTAGTGCGCGTATGAAATTGATCTAATAACGTCTACTTTTTGATGTACCAAGCTTTATTTGCTAACCTGTATTCATTGATTACCATTGTCCAGAGTGTTCATTTTTTAAAATGTAACATAGCCCCCCTTCCTCCTCCAAGCCCTTCAAATATCTATACTCTCTAATGACAGGGGTCCATTATCCATAAAGTTTGGGAAGTTCTTGTTTAAACAAAACATGAAAGTTATTTGCAACTCATATTTTTTACCAGCCAGTGATTATCCCCCCCCACCAGAAAACAAACATTTTTAGAGGTACCTACTTTAATAGCAATGCTTTCCATTTATGTTTTTTTCCTAGAATATTTTTTACTTATTCTACTGCTATAAAACTATTCGTATAAACTTAAAAAAATTAAAAAATAAATATAAAAAAGTATATAATTTTAACAAAAGCAAAAAACAAACATTTCATTACTAACCTTTCATTAAAATATTGCTTAATTAACAAGTGTAAGTTATCTGTATGTTTCAAAAAGGAGAAATTGTGCACTTAAGCCCCGCCAAAGTCTAGATTAGTTTGTCTGCTGGTATTTCTGCTCTCCACTCTTGTTTTAGTAATGTTCTTAGGCTTAAGCTCAGGTTTCATTTTTCGGTATTGAACACTTGAGAAAAATGTATCATTGCCATTCTGTGGAAAAAAAAATATCGAGTTAAATCGTAGAAAAGGTTTGCATTCCGGAAATCGCTGACCAAAGAGAACTACCGTCGTATGCATATCAAGATTCTGCGCTTTTATTACCTTAAGAGCTATTACTAAAAGCTTTTAAAACATTAGAGTTACTTACATTCTTCGGGTATTTTTTTTTTTTTTTTTACTTAATAACTATTTACACTGCTGGCCACCCAAATTGCAACACCAAGAAAGACGAGAGTTATCACAACAAAATTTATTGTGTAGATAACATGTTGACCAAGTATCAAACGATTAATCTTATAGACTTCTGTGAAGGGTCGTTCCTGCTAAAATCAGTAGCCGGAGTAGCCGCCGTTGTTGCAGATCACCGCTGCCACACGCCTCGAAATTGATTCAAAGAGACTTTGGATGTGTTCTTGGGGTACAGCAGACCATGCAGCTTCCACATGATGCCAAAGTTGATCTGTTGTTGCAGCTGGGGATGTAATCAAGGTCAATCGCTGAGCAACCATGAACCACATGTTTTTTATCGTCGAAACATCCAGAGAGCGAGACAGTCAGGGAAGAAACTCCATCTGGCGATTGATGAAGAGCCCTTGGACAACGCGTGCCACCTGTGGTCGAGCATTATCCTGTTGAAATATGGCTGAGGGTAAACTCTGAAGGTAAGGAAGGACAACTGGCTCTAACGCCTAGGAGATATAGCTCTGGCTGTTTAAAGTAGCAGCAATGTGAGCTAGAGGAGTGCGAGAGTGATATCCAATACCGCTCCATACCATAATACCCGGTACAGGGCCAGTGTGGCGGTGCACAACGAAGCTGTTTAGCATCATCTCTCCACGGTGTCTCCAGACTCTCACCCGACCATCGTGGTGTTGCAGGCTGAAGCGCGACTCGTCGATAAAGAAAATTTCAATCCATTCTGCCATCCATATCCTTCTTTCATCGCACCATTGGCGGTGGAGACGTCTGTAATTCTGTGTCAAGGGTAGACGAAGCAATGGACGTCTTGCAGACAGACCAGTCTGCTGTAAACGGCGTCGAATGGTATGCACATACACTGGATGATGCATTACAGACGGAATGTGCTGTGCTATGGTTCGTGCTGTGACTGAACGATCCGTCACTACCATACGCACAATGCGCCTGTCATCACGTGAAGTGGTGCCCTGAGCTGGATGTGATTCACTTTGTCGGTTCGGCGTACCCTAATGTATCCAACAATCACATATCCGCATTACAGCTGTTTGATTTCGTCCAACACGAGTGCCGATTTCGATGAAAGATAAGCCATAATCTCGGCAGGCCACTATCCTTCCTTTGTCAAACTCGGATACTTGATCAAAAGATGATTAGTGTTTCCTACGATGCATAATTAATCGTTATTTTTTTGAAAAAACCACAAGAAAATTACGATTGCCGAACTTAAAATCGCACAAATCTCCAAGTCTTAAGTACCTTTCAAGGTGACGCCACAGGAGCGCGTGATGTTCGTCTGCGGTTAAATTAAAATCATTTGCATATCTCACCTCCGCTAATGCATGTTGTACATTTCGTACATTTTGCAAGCTTCCTTCAAGATGTTGCATTTAATACAAATGCAAATGCGACGACCAGCAACAGGCTCTGGGCCCAACAGGGCTGGAAGGTGGACTTACGGTGGCCAGCAGTGTACTTGGCTTTTAGTTTCAATGAATTATTTTTAACGTTTGAAGAAATTTATGCTTCTTATTAAACAGTTCTTATTTTAGTTTCTAAGTCTGGATTATTTACGTTTTAGTTTAGTACACATTTTTTTACCTCTTTGTGTGTTTGTCGGGCTACATAATGAAACAGGTCGCAGGGATATTATACAGAATCATATGAAAATCTCACCGTATTATATGTGAGTACATCTGCATTTCAAAACTTTTTGCTCGAAGTAAACTTTTTTTTTCCAACATTTGATAGTCCGAATTTAGTAACATAAAAAGATTATTATTATTATCAAACCGCTGAAGATTTCTAATAGGAAAGTTTTTTGGACACAAAGTCCTGTAACAGCTAATAGTATGAAATTGATTTTCCGTCACTATACGAAAGCTTTGCTTAAGCTTATGCATGTTTTCCTTGTCGTTTTATATACAGGGTGTCCACTCCAATCGTGGACCAATAGCTAATTTCTAAACCGTTAGAGATAAGCATATAGTTTATTTAGGAAAAAATCTCCAAATTTTGAAAGGAATTTTGGGTCTATTCAATGTTTTTCAAAAAATCAAATTTTGAAAGAGTTACGAAATTTAAATTTTTATACAGCCCCCCAGTCCTATCAATCATATTTAGTAAAACATTCTTGACACTGTAACGTTTAAAACTAAAAAAAAATCACTCTTCTACCACAAAAATTGACTGAGTTATGACGTTTTGAAAAATCAAGATTTTGCATTGTTTCATGACGTCATCGAGAGATCGCTTAAGGGACCGCATGCGAAATCCTTCAAAATCTTGATTTTTCAAAACGTCATAACTCGGTCAATTTTTGTGGTAGAAGAGTGATTTTTTTTTAGTTTTAAACGTTACAGTGTCAAGAATGTTTTACTAAATATGATTGATAGGACTGGGGGGCTGTATAAAAATTTAAATTTCGTAACTCTTTCAAAATTTGATTTTTTGAAAAACATTGAATAGACCCAAAATTCCTTTCAAAATTTGGAGATTTTTTCCTAAATAAACTATATGCTTATCTCTAACGGTTTAGAAATTAGCTATTGGTCCACGATTGGAGTGGACACCCTGTATAATCAAACTACTTTCTTTTTTTATTTTTCATTCGCAAAAAATAAAAATAAAAAGGATTCTATAAATTATTACCTTCATTCTTTTAGATAATTTCTAGATTGTTAATAAATAAAAAATAAGTTAATAAAGTCATAATTTAAATGCAGGCCTCATGAATAATGAAGGAATTCATAAAACTTTTTTACCTTCGAAATGAATGATGCTTGAAAGTGCTTGATGTAGAAAATGGATAATAAATAGTCCAGCAACGTAATTTGCTCTTAATTTTAGGCATGCTTTTCTTCTAATGATATAATCATGATTACAATACAGAATTACAAAATTATTTTTTTTTTTTCGTTCTCTTAAATTAATGGTAAAATGTTGCAACATAAATTTAAGCAAGCAGTAATTTGAGCGAAAAAGGTTTTAGTGACCACATTTTCACCACGTTTATTGAACTGTTTTGAGACTAATCAGAAGCTGGATGCTTTAAAAGCATTTTTTCCTTAAGAGTAATGTCACTTTAATAATAGTATATCAGTGTTTTGAAAAGTTTAATGATTTTTTGAAAACTTTAAATTCAAATAAGCGAACTTTTTTGACAATGTAAGGGTTGTTTATGTTGTCGTCTTCTCAGTAATTCATTGTTTTCAATCCATTTTGACTCACTAAAACGAAGTCTATGATGAATATGACATCGCACGCATTGGATTTTAAGCTGAAAATAATTGACTTTTCAAGCACATCTGCAGCATTGATGTGTCTATATAAAAAGTACAACAGTGATATTGAAGAAATTAAGGAATACCTTACCGCAGAAAAGCAAACTGAGATATTAAGAGGTTGAATCGACTAAATTTTGCCCGGAAAAAAAAAACTACTGAAAAATAACTACTTAAAAATTTCAGGAAATTTTAAGAAAAGAAATCAAAAATCTCTCTATGGGGGGGGGGGGGAGAGTCGTTAAGAACACATTTAAAATAATAAACATTAAAAATGATACCCCAGTATAAATAGTATTTTTGGTGATGGCATTATAATTTTTTTTTCATCCGTCAAAACTGCAAATATGCTGCTGAATTCAACCACGTTAAGCTGAAATTTTGCAAATAGCAGATTTATGAATAGTGTAAAAAATTGCACGAAAAGGCTGAAGTATATATATATATATAATTTCATTTTAATTCTGTTTTTCTCAAGAGAAATACGTTAAGAATTACGGTTGTTTCTTATTGTCTTTCATACGTTTTGTCTTGAATCTGTTTTTTGAGATAAGATTAAAAATGCAGTTCACCTTTATGTTTCAACGGAAAGTAAGAAATTGAAGAAGGGTTATGCTCACGTCTATAAGCAGAGAGGAAAAGTTTCTTTTATTATTGCGCATATAGTGTTGACAGTTATCTGAAAATATTTTCCAAACTATTCCGTATCAGATTTTTTGAGGGAAATTTATGAAGACATTTATACTGGCTGACATTGTATGAATTTCCTAAATTTTGAAGTTTGGTTTTTGTTGCCTTTTTTTTTTTTTTTTTGAATAGATGCTGAAAGCTTTATTTTTTAGCTTTTTAAACTATCGGAATTCGGATTTTGGATACTGCTGCAGCTTTATTCTATAACGTCAAGTAATTTTACAAAACATGTTGGATGACGGAGTGAACCCTAAATTACATTTTTCTTGGACGTTTTAGGCCAATTTAATATTTAAGCCTTGGGTTCATAGTTTAGTTACATGTCCTCTGTTTTTGTTGACGATTGATGCTAGTAAAGCATTTGAATGATGGTTGTCAAAGCTTGTTTTAATGGTATATTTTGCTGCACAATGAAAACAGTTTGACACGATTTAATTTGGCTCTTCTATAATACATTCGAAGATTTTAAAACTGGTCCATATATTGGGAAAGAGATGTTTCTCATTGTAAGTAAAATCACAAGCATATTTTGCGCAACAACATTTTGATTACTTGCAGCAAAGAATTTACCTCGAATAAAGTTTTGACCCAGATATTAAAAAGCTTTAAAATTTTTCTTCTAGAATTATCAACCCAATACTCGTAAAAAGTATTTAAAACCACTTTAGAATCTATTAACTCCGTTGATGTGTTATCTTTACTTACTAGTTTACCCGTAGACGTTCTTGAACTGTAGGTGCGTTTGATAAACAGTAGTTTTATTGAAGTGAAAAACCAACATAAATAAAGCACGAATTTTTAGGAAATACAGCGTACAGCTATGTCGTGTCTACAATGGAGCACCTTAATCTGAGACAAAAACTGAAGACACAGCAAGAAAATCGTAAAAGAACTGACCAGGTTTTCTGTTCAGTTCTCTTCTCAGTTTTGTTTCTTGTTTAGCTTTTTACACTGATGAAGAGGAAATTGTTCTATGCTGTATTTTCCTGATATATTGTCCTTCATTTCGTTGATTTTTCACTGCAGTAATATTGCAGCACATAGCTTATTCTATGAATTGTAATTTAAACAATAGTTTGATTTTTTGCCATTTAAACTTTTTATGCACTCTTATGCCATATTTGTTTGAATTACTTTTTTCATAATTTACTTTTTTCACTTGTACTTGAATTTTTTTTCCAAGAATATTATACGTTAAAAAAAAATAGAAGGAGTGACTGCATTGATTTCAAGATTTTTCACACTTTACCTTTCTTTACACTCAGCATGAATCGTTAATTATCTTGCTCGATGACGAACGTCGGGTATGGTGGCACTTCTTTCCCTTTAAAAGATCGATTCAGCAGGGACCATTTTTCACAAACTCTGCTCTACGGCAAGGACACTTTATCAAAGTTTCCCATCTGACTTCTATTAGTTTTATGAATAAATACATCACGTTATTATCTTAGTTGGAGCATACTGTATATGATGTATGCCCTGAAATTCCAAACCAAACATTGTTAGGAATCGGTCTCGTTCTACAGAAAAGGAAAGTGTTGTACATGCGTCTGAGAACCAAGAGGGAAATTTGACTGCCTAAATTGAATGTAATTTGAAATTGAGACCCATAATTATTTTATTCTCGGGAATAGAATAAATAATTTATTTAATTGAAAATAAATCTTTGTAGTGCTGAAGAGCTTAAGATATTAAAAAATATTATTTGTGGTTATATATTTGTCATAATGGCTAGCATTTTTCACATGGCGATTTCCGTCGTTTAGAGTTTAAAAAACTTCATTTGCGAAAACACTGATGAAGACGTAAACAATATAGAACGAAATAATCTTTCTTCTTCAGTTAAAATAAATATTTTCAATAAGATACCCATTAGATACAGCGCAAAAAAAAAAAAAAAATCAGCGAAGTGAAAATCTACCTACTGTCTTTCCAAAAACGAAAGCATTGACTTAAAACATGCTTAACACAATTTTAAAAACCTGAGCCCCTCTCTGATAAAATTAAAAGGAATAATAATAAATACGTATTACACTTGGAACAAAAATGAAAATCCTCGGTCCTTATCGTTAAAAAAGAAATTCATTAAAATGGAGAAATAACAGTTTAAACAAAATAAATATTCCCCAACCAGAAAAAAATGAATTTTTATTAAAACTTGAATACCTTTTTACTGTAAGGGTAACAGCTTTAAAAATTAGCATCAGTAAAATTACAGAAAAATAAAATTATCCCTTTTGCAATGAAATAAAAAAAATCACATGGTTAGTTAGGTCTGCATTAGTGACCTCTTACAACGCATTTTTGCAAAAAGCCTGAATTAAAAAATAATAAAAATTATTTTTTCAGTGTAATCCTTTGTTACGATATTGCAGTTGGGCGAGTGTCTGTTGGTTTGATTTAGCGTTGAATTTGAAATTAGATTTTTATTAAAAACATTGTATAAAATACAGGGCTGTAAAAAAACAGCAAAAAGTGCGAACAAAAGACGAAAAGTGGTTACATGCAAACGAATGTAACTTCGCTCCTAATAATAGCAGAACATATATTCAAAACCCATTGCAAAGCTAAAAAATAGTGCTTTCTATTGATATATTACATGATCTGACGTGGAATTGCCCCAAGGTAACTTTAACTTACATAATCGTTTGAATTTAACATATTTTCTCTCAATGGGAAGAATAGTAATGTGTAAACTACAACTATTTAAAAATACATTTTGTTTCATAGAAACTCAGTTGAAATGGCATTTGAACATTGTTGGAAATATAATTAAAAAAATCATCAAAATAATCTTATTAAAATGATTTGAAATTGAAATGAACACAAATGTAATGAATTATGTCGACAAATGCTCAAAACATTCTAGGAAAAAGTTTAACCAAATGTTTTGTCTATATGAAGTCTTAGAAAGCTTAACTACTGAAGACTGTTTAGCATATAATGTATCAGGGGAATAGAAATAGCGTTTTCTTTATTGATTTCCCATTATTGGTATTTTTTAGAGAAACGTTTCTGAATAAAACTCAGTAATGAAGCCAATAGCGAGGACTAACATTTTAAAGCTATTTTTTACTTTTCTCAATGAAAGGTTAAAAAACTATGGCGAAAGCGTAATTTTTGAGAACTTGTAAATGCATTTTTATGGCTTCTATAAGTAAAAACGTTTTAATTACATGTGATAAACGACTAGTAGTTTTCCACATATAGTTTTTTTTCTTTTAGTTTTGGGTGTTCAAACATTACTCAAATTATATAGTTTCAGGTCATTGATTAAAAATGTAGATTAAGTGTTTCATGCAAAAAAAAATAAAAAAGAAAATAAACTGTTTGGAATTTTGTTTAAAAATTAGCATTAGCGTCAAAAAATATTAAGATTCAACGCTTAATTTCAAGATGTCTACAAAACTCTTTACTTCGGATAGAAACACTGTAAAAAATGAATGTTGTTTTTACATTATAATACGGCTAATTTTATAGTGATAAACTGTAAAAATTGCTACTTTTACAGTAAAAAACTATAAAAATTGCTAATTCTACAGAATTAAACTATAAAATAGCTAATTTTAGTTTATTACTGCTCATTTTACCGTTTTAAATTGCAACATTTGCTGCCAGTATTATACTGTAAAAACAACAGTTTATTTTTTGCAGTGAAGAAGTACAATTACTTCAAAGTGTTATTTCAAAAAAGATATTTGCTTGTGTGCTACGTTTTTGATTTTTTATCGCTTGACTTTAAATTAGCCTTTCAATATATAGTTTTGAATATGAAATATTTAAAAAATAAAATAATAACTTAGTAATGTAATCTCACTTCCTTCTAAATTTACACTTGGAGAGATTAGGATCCTCAGTTTTTCAAAATTGAAATATAACATCAAAACACATAAGCACAAATTGTAGGAAACAAAAAGATCTTATCTGATTTTATTTGAAGATCGTTAGTTAATCTGTAATCTTAATTAAAGTGTAACCATGTCAAGTTGTAAAGAGTGACTGATTGACGAATAAAGTAGTTAAGATTGTGTTGCAACTGCCTCACTGATGATACTAGTTTTCCTCACCACGGATACGAAAACTCATACCGTGAAGTCAGTGTAGCCATTTCTTTCTCTGTTAAATGACATTCGTTTCATTTGTTTCTAATGATTAAATTTTTGATATTGACACCCTAGCTGTTGGGAAAATGCCAAAATGGTAGGGTTTTGTATTCCTTAATGTTCGGCGGTAAAAAATTGTTTTTCAAAGCGAAACCTATTTTATTACCAATCACAACAATCCATATTTTGTGGATGAATTTTATTTTTAAAAAGAAAACCCATACCATATTTTCTATAAAATAAAGTCAAAGACTACAGCGTCTCCCCCACTCAAAAAAAAATCTAAAATTATTAACATATCCAATTTCACCCGCGTTTGCTTTAGTCTTACTCCGGTAGTGAGGCGGAAGATACTTTTGGTTTCTTTTAGTAAAATGGTTAACTATAATTTAATAAACATTTATTCATTAGATCATTGTTTAATTTAATAAACATTTATTCATTAGATCATTGTTGTCTTTTGGATTCAGTCATGCCTATAGACAACCAAAAAAAAAAATGAATGCTCCTTAAAGGAAAAAAAATACATGGTTCAATTAATAAAAAAACGACAACTCATTCATACCGTTCTTCTCTGCATTCCTCGTGCACCAAATTGCAAAAACACTTATATATATATATATATATATATATATATATATATATATATATATATATATATATATATATATATATATATATATATATATATATATATTCAAGGTAAAGTGTGAACGATATGCGTTAGAGTTCGTACGTCCATAAGTATAATTTGCATGATTTACAGTTTATCTTGACTATATTAATATCTTCCGAAACATTTGCTTCGCCGATTCAATCACAGATTAACACGTACTGATCCCTTGGCAGGTATGTCACTGTCAATTAAAACAGTGCGGTGGGGCACCACCCGTTATGGGTGCGCTAAATGAATAATGCATAGACCTCCTAATTTAAGATCCCCAAATCAATGTTGATACGTCACGTTTATAACTCACAAACGCAAATTAATTCCTGATAAAGGCAGTTAATAATTCATAGCTAGTTGAATGATCGAAACTCAAAAATGCGTATTATTTGTTATCTTCTTTGCACGGAAAATTTCTGGAAAGAATGTATGTTTCCACTGATTAATTTGGTTTGGGGTCAAAATATCGCGGCCAAAATGTCGCGGGCCAAAATGTCGCCGGTCCAAAATGTCGCGTGCCCAAAATGTCGCCGGTCAAAAATGTCGCTGGTCCAAAATGTCGCCGGTCCAAAATGTCGCGGAGCCAAAATGTCGCCGGTCAAAAATGTCGCCTGCCCAAATTGTCGCCGGGCCAAAATGTCGCCTGCCCAAAATGTCGCCGGTCAAAAATGTCACCGGTCAAAATGTCGCCGGTCCGAAATGCCGCCGGTCTAAAATGTCACCAGTCCAAAATATAGACGTTTCAAAATGACGCTAAGTGCATAGTACATATTTAATATAGCCAGTAATTCACAACTTCAATGCAGCTTAATTATGTAGCTCAATTTTACTAATAAGCTTATGAGCCAATATTTAGAAAAATGCCAATTTGAAGTTGAAGTTTTTTGATAAAAAAAATTTTTTGCAGAAAAAAATTACCATTGGATTCTAAGTCTAAATTGGGTCTAAATGCAAGAAAATAAAAGGGGGGAGGTCAAGGACGTTATTTAGCCCCTCCTTAGATTACTCACTTTTAAGCCGTTACAGATCTGATTAGTGTTACAGATCTGATGTTAATATGAGCTACATATTTGAGTTTATGCTTTCAGTCTTCGTTAACATCTCTAAAAATGATACCATTTCCTTGCATTTTTAACATAGAATTAAGATAATTACATTAAAATATATATATTAGCTAAAAAATCAATTTTCATTATAAAAAAGCATTTTTTGGAAATAAAAATGAGCGATAAGGTTTTTAGACAAAATAAATTATAAGATTACCAAATCCAAGCTCATAAAACATTTGTTCAGTTTTGAAACAACACACAACTTCAGCTTTTTCAATAAACAACTCTGCTGCATGCTTTTCTTTAATTAGTTGCAGGAAAGTTAATTTTTTAACCAGAAATTCAAATTTAGCATGCTAGTTATTATCTAGTTATTTAGCGAAGTTATGAAAAATTTAAGCACCAAAAAATAAATAAATAAAATAATAATAATTAATTAACTTAATTTCTGCAGTGTCAATTTTTCTTATTTTACTAACTTCTATTGTCAGGTCATACAAACCACAAATGAAGCAATTGTACTAAAACTAATTGCTTTTCATTTTTTAAGAACGAAAATATTCAATATGTATGGCTAAAACCTACGATTTTTGCTTTTTAATAATTCTGAAACGTGTGAGTTAGTTCGGTAACATATTCGCTGTTTTTCAATGTTACCGCTCTGACTGTTACCGATCTGACAAACTGACAAAGTTTATTTTTTATTTCCGAGTCGATCGCGCTAAACCAAAATCAAACACGTGGTTTTTTAACTTGTAATAAAGGACTATACTTACATATAAAATAATTTTTAAAATAATACAAACTGCTAATTTTAGAGCGTGTTACCGATCTGATGACTCAAATGACACACATTTTATAAAATCACTTTAAAGTGGAAAGTGCGTATGACCTGTTTGCATGCTAAGCTTTGCTACTTGGGACAAGTTACCGATCTGATTTTTGATGGATAAAAACAATATTTTCTGAAGAAAAATTTTTTTTTTTCTGATGTTATTAGATGAAATGAAAGCAAAACTTATCTTCTTTCTGGGGAAAATTATTTTTTAACTAGTTATTGAAATACTAGGGAAAATTCACTTGGGACTCAAATTGGCACTTTTCTAAGTATTAGCTCTTATCACGATATGATAAACCCACCTGTTTAGTAACTTTTTTAAACGTAGCAGTTTAGAAAATTAGCTTAATTTATTAACAAAAATGTACCTAAATTGATTGCTTCTAAAGCTTAAATTATTTCAGTACCGAAGTAATGATATAGTTTTTTCAGGGCTGTACTTAGGGCCCAGGGACGCTAAATTTCTTCCTTTTTAATAAGCTTCTATTAGTTTCACATGTGGGTATGTTTGTTTGTTTGTTTGTATGCATGTAACTCTGAATAAAAGATAAAATTCACGTTCTTTACAAACGTAAAAGTAATGTATATTTATACTACCATTATTAATACTAAAGGCTAAACTATATTGCATGTTGATGTATAATAAGTGCATTTGCTATTAATTCTGAGTTGGGCATCGATCGTCGACAAAATGCATAAGTACAAGCAAACTTAGCAAATATTCAACAGTTTTGAAAATCTTCTTTTGAATTTGATTTACTCTAAAAGCGTATTTTTTACTTTTTTTAAACTGTATTTAGGATTATTTCTTTTTTTTTATCACACAAAGAAATTAAACAAATAAATTTGCTGTAAAGGCTTTTTTTTTTCCTTTTGCAAAAACGGAATACCGTTTAATCACCACGCAGCCGACAGTTTTCTTCTAGAACATTTTCTTCAAGAGTAGGTTGGGGACGTTTGAAATCAAATTAGTTACACATTGGAGAACAGAACAGGGCACGCTGGTTCATGGAATTATTGCCTTCTTTGTAACAACTGGGTGGTGGAAGGGGAGGTGAAAGGTCAAGAGGAAAAATGGTATTATATTCAACTCCACATTTAAATACTGATTGTAACGAAGGTACAGTGCCATGTCTGAGCTGATTAACGCCAGAAATGAATAAGCATCTCACTCTTTAAGACCATTTTACAACCAAAATGTTGCCTGAATACTTGCATTACTTCTTGATATAAATCACTCATATAATGAAAAATAAAAAGTTCAATTGCTTTGCTTTATCGATGCTGTGGCGTATCGTCTGAACGCTTTCTATGGGCCAAATTTTTATTTGATTTCGTCTGAACCTTCTTCAGACATAGTAATAAATCACGCTATGCTGAAAACGTTCCTTCACATTCTTGTATGTAAAAACTCCCTTGGAAGAACTAGCGGCAAAAACCAATCAACACTGAATCGCATATTGGTACATGTATGTACCAAATTTCATTCTAATTCATGCAGTAAGTTTTGAGGTAGAGTCGCCCCTAAAAAATGGGTCACTCCATTATTAAATAATATAGACTTGCTTTCCATCATGTAAGAAATGTTAATAAAAGCCAAGTTTCAAACATTATATATCTGTCTTATTCATTTCATTGTTCTTCAACTTTTTTTAACACTTAAATTTTCTTTTCGATATCAATTAAACTTGTCTTGGGCTGCTAATCTGTTCGTTTTTAAGTTGGTAGATAGCGAGTCACGGTGAAATAAGCTATTGTAAATAAATAACGTACGTTTAATTGAAAACTATTTGTTTCTTTGAAAACGCTCGAAACTGTTTCAAACCGAAAGGGTACATTTTTTATAGTATTTTTCAAAAATTTTAGTTCATGCCATTGTTAACGCACACGTTCATCAACAGCAATTAACAATCTTTTGCTAATTTGGTGATAAAAAGCCTTTTCGTATGTCTTAATTTTTGGGACAAAGTGTATCAATATCGGACCTTCTACATTTTTGTCTGACGATACTTGGACTAGCGACATTTTGTGGACCGGTGACATTCTTGACCGGCGACATTTTTGGCCGGCGAAATTTTGGACCTGCTACGTTATTTCCCGGCGACATTTTGGACCGGCGACATTTTTACTCGCGACATTTTGGACCGGCGACATTTTTGCCCGCGACATTTTGGACTGGCGACATTTTGGACAGGCGACATTTTTGCACGCGACATTTTGGATCGCGACATTTTGGACTGGCGACATTTTGACCCGCGAAATTTTGGCCCGCGACATTTTTTCCTGGCGACATTTTGGGCGTATACCGATTGATAAAGATAGAATTTCACTACATATAGCAAAACGCATTCCCCTTATTTATAAAATTGCATTAAATGAACTACTGATGGAGAAACATGCCATACATTGGAACATAGACTATTCATTCTTTAACATATAATAATAGTTTAAAAAACAAAAGTATGTTCGCGAAAGAATGTTTATAGATAATTCATATAAGACGAAAATATGAAAAAAATGGTTATTTATTTTCGCTTTGTTTTGCAATTAATCTTTTGCTAAAGTTTTCTTTAAGTACTGTTAACTTCAATTGTGGTATTCACCTTTTTAATAAAAATGGATGTGTTGATTATTATTTTTAAATACAGGGTAATGAATATTGAATAGTTATATTTTTAAAGGGGGATATTTTTTACTTTGGACATGCAGTTTTTTTTTCTTCCACATCTTTTTCAGAAACTTCTTTGCATCACAAAGAAGTTTCTACCTTAATTTTGATTTTCCTTTGCAAAATTATATGTGTTCATGTATACATATGCATACCATGTTATGTATCATGAGACCAAAATGCTACCAAACAATCCCTAGAAGAGTACTTAATTCGTTCTCGCTGAGTGACACCCAGAATCTAATGGAATGATAATCACTTTCTTGCTCTTTTTCTGTAGATATTTTTTCTTGTGGTTCATTTTTGTAAAACATATAAAATAGAAGAAATTCAAAAATTAACCCAAAACTATCTCAAATCCCCGAAATTTTTCCGATTTTCTTCTCTAAAACTAATTTTATGATGACAGATGCATGATTATGAAATTATTTTACTATCTACTTGAGTTTTAATTTCAAATTTAAGTTTAATTTTTTATAAGAAAACATATATATATAACTTGCTTTTATGCAAATTACATGTTTCGTAAATTGAATGCATGCATAAATCGTATGTTTGCTTACATAAAATAACGTTAATTATGTGGATCACCGTTGTAGCATGAGACATGTCAAATCATGTAAAATTACCCAAAATCATTCATGTTTGCATAAAACATGTCTATATGTTTATTTAAATAAGTCATGCAGAAACTTTTTCAAGGCATCCCTAGGTTTTTTGAATTGATCAAAGATTTCAATTTTGAAAATAATCCTTTTTAAAATAATACGTTAAAGCATTTCAGAATAATCTCTCAAAATTTCGTCCTACCCGGTACAAGAAGTAAAACCTCTTTGAGCTCCATAATTCCAATTTTATACATTATTATTCAGCGCCATCATTAGCAATTACTCACACCATCTTTTAAGTGTCATTATCACTTTCGTCCCGAAAAAATATATTATCGGAGAGCCGAAGAAAAACCCAATTTTTCCACTCTAGAGAGATAATAGCTGTACCCAAAATGGCGTAAGAGCTATCGAAGTCTAAGCCTTTTGATGTCCGCACAATAGCAGCCATGCATCATATTTGGCAGTTGACGCCAACATTGGCATGTTCTTTATGCGAAGTTCTTTGCGTTATTTTTCGGAATAAAATTAGTTTTACTTTTAATGCTATTGTAGAAATGTAACTTTGTAATAATTTGGGGCGTTAAATGATAAGAGGTGATGTTTGAAGGCGGTCTGTTTTCTAGAGTAAAGGAAAATTAATGACTTGGTGGATAAAATGTCTGCCGCTGCATTCGTTGCTAAAAGTTTTAGGATAAGGTAAGGGTACAGTTTGTATGTGTCATGTTTGAATTTGCATATTTTTTAAGTGACGCAGACTGGAATACGTTGTTTCTCGGTTTGAAATAAAATGCAAGTAACTTTCATTTTTCAGTTTTAGTTAATTTTGTAGGGAAATACAGGGCAAATTGAAATAGTTAACATACCTGTTTCAAAGTGAAAAAAATGGAAAATTGTTCTAAAAATCAGTGTACACAGAGAAGAAATAATGTACTTTGTAATACAACTTGCATTCAAATGCAATTTTTCATTTTTGGCAGTTATTTTGTACCTTCAAAAAATGCTCAAATTTTTCACCTTAAAAAACCATGGGACAAAGTGAAAAATATTCTATTTGATGAGTTACCGTAATTTTTATCAAAAGAATGCGTAAATCAACGAATAAAAGAATTAATAATGAAAAAATAAGCGAATACATAAATAAGTAAACAAATACATGAATGAATTAATAAAGAGAAAAAATGATGAATGAATCGGATTGAAAAAGAATAATAAAATAAGTGAATAAATAAACAAATAAGTGAATAAAAAGTTAAATAATGGAAATAAATTAATAACTGAAGAAAACGAAAGTTTTATCATTTTATAATTTCAAAAAGTTATTTAAAAAGCCACGAATATTACAATTAAAGTATCACATTCTGAAAATAAGTTGTATAATTATTTCCTTTGATCTTTGGAGCTACTTACTTTTTGACTGGAATCAACTATATATCTAGAAACTTAGTTAAAATATTGTTAGAAAGGTGGTGTTGCAAACTGAAAATATTTACAAATTCACTTTGCCCCACATTCCCCTACTTTAATTAATCAAACGAGTTTTACATTTGCAAAATATGTTTTCATTTTGTCTTTATCAAAGTATGATGCAGGCTTCTTATAATTAAGTCATGCTTAATAACTTTCGAAAAAGCTGGCTGATTTTTTTACAAAATGAATTGCGACCAACTTATAAATATTTAAATGCGATGATTAAATACAATCTAATATATTTAAACAAGAAATGAATTTTTAATAAATTATTTCAAGGCAAAACATAATTTACTTTACATGAATAATTTACGCATCTTAAACAATTTTATCATTTTTTTTTATTCAGTGGCGTTATCTTTCAATTTAGTGGCGAGAAGAATATAGCAAATAATTTTAGCTTTTAGACTGCGACCACTCAAAATAGTCTGCGGAAGGCTATTTCAATTTATGTGTACTGCTCATTTCTACTTTGAAAAAATGAATATACATTCTTATTAAGTAATTTATAAAGCTGGATTCAGGAGTAATTGATTTCAAAATTTTTTTCACACATTTACATTAAAATTATAGAAATAATTTAAATTTACTGATGTTATTGTAATAAAAACTTATTTGGAACAAAATGAATTCAGTATGTCGTTATATTTTCGTTATTACTAATCTTGCCGTGCTAAGCACAAAAGTTGTATCTACACTTTTTAACAAAATTGAGCTATCACCACTAGGTGTCTCTTCAGGACGTATTTCGCTTGAATACAGTATTATAAGGTCATTTGAGAACGGGCAATATTAAAAAAAAAAATTCTGAAAAAGTATCATCTGAATCAAATGTACGCGGGTTATTTTTTTCAACCTCCGATAGGCTATAAAAAATAAACGGATTCAAATTAAAAAAAAAATATTTTATTTTCAAAAGTAAGGTACAATGCTCTACAATTCTCTACATAATCACCTTGATGATTGAAGCATTTGTTATATATGTGAACAAGCTTTATAGCCTCCTCGTAGAAAGTTGCCGCCAATGATTGCAAGTGAGTTGTGACGGTGGCTTTGGGTTCCACGCCACTTTGGAAGCACGATCCCTTTCCAAACCCCAAGCAGGGGTCTCCAAGTTTCTGCTTCAGTTCAGGGAACATATATCATGCTATGGTTTGGGGTCAAAATGTCGCGGCCGAAATGTCGCGGGCCAAAACGTCGCGGCAAAAATGTCGCCGAGCCAAAATGTCGCGGGCTAAAATGTCGCGGGCCAAAATGTCGCCGGTCCAAAATGTCGCCGAGCCAAAATGTCGCGGGCTAAAATGTCGCGGGCCAAAATGTCGCCGGTCCAAAATGTCGCCGAGCCGAAATGTCGCGGGCTAAAATGTCGCGGGCCAAAATGTCGCCGGTCCAAAATATCGTCTGCCCAAACTGTCGCGGGCCAAAATGTCGCCGAGCCAGAATGTCGCCGGTCAAAAATGTCGCCAGGCCAAAATGTCGCCGGTCAAAAATGTCGCCGGGCCAAAATGTCGCCGGTCAAAAATGTCGCCGGGCCAAAATGTCGCCAGTCAAAAATGTCGCCGGGCCAGAATGTCGCCGGTCCAAAATGTCGCCAGTCCAAAATGTCACCGGGCCAAAATGTCGCCGGTGAAAAAGGTCGCCGGGCCAAAATGTCGCCGGTCCAAAATAACGCCGGTCCGAAAGGCCGCCGGTCCAAAATGTTTCCAGTCCAAAATATAGCCGTTCCTAAATGACACTAAGTGCATAGTACAGATTTAATGTTTCCAGCAATTCACAAATTCAATGCAGCTTAATTATGTAGCTCAATTTTACTAATAAGCTTATCACGATATGATAAATACACCTGTTTAGTAACTTTTTTTAAACGTAACAGTTTAGAAAATTAGCTTAATTTATTAACAAAAATGTAACTAAATTGATTTCTTCTAACGCTTAAATTATTTAAGTACCAAAATAATGCCATAGTTTATTCAGGGCTGTACTAGGGCCCAGGGACGCTAAATTTCTTCCTTTTTAATACGCTTTTATTAGTTTCACATGTGGGTTTGTTTGTTTTTTGTTTGTTTGTTTGTAAGTATGTAACTCTGACAAGGGGACCTTACAGGTTGTCACTCACCGATTTTGATGAGTTTTATATATTATGTAGAGGGACCCACCCTAAGTATTTTAGCAAAAGGATATGCCCCAATGCGCCTTAGTTTCCGAGATATAACGACGATCCAAAGTTCAGCTCGAAGTTATTATAGAGGTACGGTTGAGCAGTGGTCACAACAGCGGCCGTAGCCCAGTGAGCAAGGTCCCCCACTTCGACCTCTGGAGGTCTGGGGATCGAGTCCCGTGACGTATTTTTTTTTTTTCTTTAATATCGAAAAAAATTCGATAGTTAATGGAAAATTGTTTAATTATTCATTTTTATTTTATTTATTTATTCATTTAGAATTTTTTTTTTTTCAATTTTTAATATTGTTAATTCACGGGACTCGATCCCCAGACCTCCAGCGGTCGGAGTGGGGGACCTTGCTCACTGGGCTACGGCCGCTGTTGTGCCCACTGCTCAACCGTACCTCTGTAACAACTTCGAGCTGAACTTTGGATCGTTATATCTCAAAAACTAAGGCGCATTGAGGAATATATTTTTGCTAAAATACTTAGGGTGGATCCCTCTACATAATATATAAAACTCATCAAAATCGGTGAGTGATAACCTGTAAGGTCCCCTTGTGAGTCAAAGATAAAATTCACGTTCTTTACAAACGTAAAAGTAATATGTTAAAAACCATTATTATTACTAAAGGCTAAACAATATTGCATGTTGATGCATAATAAGTGCATTTGCCATTAGTTCTGAGTAGGGCATCGATCGTCCACAAAATGCATATTATAAGTGCAAGTAAACTTAGCGGATATTCAACAGTTTTCAAAATCTTCTTTTGAATTTGATTTACTCTAAAAGCGTATTTTTTAGTTTTTTTTAAAGTATATTTAGGATTATTTCTTTTTTTCACACTAAGAAATTAAACAAATAAATTTGCTGTAAAGGCTTTTTTTTTGCCTTTTGCAAAAACGGAATACCGTTTAATCACCGCGTAGCCGGCAATTTTCTTCTAGAACATTTTCTTTAAGAGTTATTGGGGACGTTTGAAATCAAATTAGTTCATGTAATTATTGCTTTCTTTGTAACAACTAAGTGGTGGAAGGGGAGGTGAAATTTCAAGAGAAAAAATGGTATTATATTCAATTCCACATTTAAATACTGATTGTAACGAAGGTACAGTACTATGTCTGAGCTGAGTAACGCCAGAAATGAATAAGCATCTCTACCTTTAAGATTCTTCTACAAACAAAATTTTGTCTGAATACTTGCATTACTTCTTGATATACATCACTCACAAATAATGAAAAATAAAAAGTTCAATTGCTCTGCTTCCTCGATGATGTGGCGTATCTTCTGAAGGCTTCTTATGTGCCAATTTTTATTTGATTTCGTCTGAACCTTCTTCAGACATAGTAATCACGCTATGCTGAAAACGTTCCATTACATTCTTGCATGTAAAAACTTGGAAGAACTAGCGGCAAAAACCAATCAGCACTGAACCACATATTCGTTGGTATATGTATGTACCGAATTTCATTCCAATTTACGCAGTAAGTTTTGTGGTAGAGTCGCCCCAAAAAAAATAAACGATAAAATTGAATTCAGCACACATCAGAACGTGTAAATTCTTCCAAATTGACAATTTTTCACTGATCCAATACTTTCTTTTACACATTTTATGAAGAAGAAAATAAAAACACCTCTATCACTTAAATTATATAGACTTGCTTTCGATCATGTAAGAAATTTTAACAAAAACAAATGTCAAACATTGTATATCTGTCTTATTCATTTCACATTTCTTCAACTTCTTTTTTAACACATAAATTTTCCTTTCGATATCAATTAAACTTGGCTTGAGCTGCTAATCTATTCGTTTTTAAGTTGGTAGATAGCGAGTCACGGTGAAAGAAGCTATTGTAAATAAATAACGGACGCTTGTTTGATAACTATTTGTTTCTTGGAAATCGCTCGAAACGGTTACAAGCCGAAAGGGTAATTTTTTTTTTTTTAGTATTTTTCAAAAATTTTAGTCCATTCTATCATTAACGCACACGTTCATCAACAGCAATTAGCAATCTTTTGCTAATTTGGTGTAAAAAAGCCTTTTCATATAATTTAATTTTTGGTACTATCAATGTCGGATCTTCTACATTTTTGTCTGACGACATTTGAACTGGCGACATTTTTGACCGGCGACATTTTGGACAGGCGACACTTTGGACACGCGACAATTTTGACCGACGACATTTTGAACACGCGACATTTTTGACCGGCGACATTTTGAACACGCGACATTTTTGACCGGCGACATTTTGGACACGCGACATTTTTGACCGGCGACATTTCGGACACGCGACATTTTGGACCGGCGACATTTCGGACACACGACATTTTGGACCGGCGACATTTTGGCCCACGACATTTTGGACCGCGACATTTTGGCCCGGCGACATTTTGGACCGGCGACATTTTGACCAGCGACATTTTAGACCGCGACATTTTGGCCCGGTGACATTTTGGACCGGCGACATTTTGACCCGCGACATTTTGGCCCGCGACATTTTTTCCCAGCGACATTTTGGCCGCGACATTTTGGCCCACGACATTTCGGCCGCGACATTTTGGGCGTATACCCATGCTATGGGGGTTGCCATGATATTGGTGCTCGGTCGGAACTTTTTGGTGGGTGTTCAAAAATGTCCCATTTAATGTATAAAATTGCTGGAGGAACCATTGGGTTACAAGAGCGGGGGCATGCTAATGACCGTGACTCCTGCTTGGGGAAACCCCTGTTTGGGGTCTGGAAAGGCATCGTGCTTCCAAAGTGGCATGAAACTCAAAGACACCGTCACAACTCGCTTCCAATCATTGGCGGCAACATTTTACGAGGAGACTATTATAAAGCTTGTAGGGAATTGTAGAGCACTGTACCTTACTTTTGATAATAAAATATGTTTCTTATTTGAATCCGTTTATTTTTTGTAGCCTATCGGAGGTTGAAAAAAAAACAACCCTCCTATTTTGACGCAAAACTTTAAAGAGTTGTATCTCAGTTTGAGCCTCGACTGCAGATACCACTTTTGCACTTAGCAGGGCAGAATAGCAAGAGCTATAGAGTACGCTGGGTGGCCATGGTAGTTTGGCGTTGGCTTCTTTAGCCTTTAGTCACCGGTGCAAACCAGCGGTCTAAAGGTAATTATAAGTATATGCTGAACGCATTCCCTGACAAATAATATTTTCTAAAATAGTTAGTGTAGCTAATTATAATGGGCTACGTTTTAGGAAAGTACATCAAGCACTTTGATACAGCAAGACAAGCTCGGGAAGACTAGGTGTACGGTTGACTTATATTAGAATTTATTGTACAGATCATCGGGATTAGTTAAACTAGCGATAACGAAAATATATTAAATAAAATACCGTATACACTAAAAAATGAATGTTGCTTTTACCAGGGCTGCAGAGTCAGAGTCGGACTGATTTTGGATCAAAGGAGTCGCAGTCGGAGTCGCTGAAAAACCCACCAACTCCGACTCTGACCACCTCCGATATGGATGAAATTTTATGGAGGTGAAAACATATCTTTGAAACTAACAAATACAAATTTTCAGCGTCCAATATCCAAATCCTAAGCATCTAGGATCATTAAAAAGGGCTTCAAAATGGCGGGTCTGCTTTGTGAAACGAATTGCTATGTTTGGGTTTATGTAAGTGAATAAAAAATATTTGCAGCAAAAATGCAATGTGTTAAAATAAAGTCTGGCCATTCAACAAGAAAAGGATTAGTTTTGAACGGAGTCAAATGACAACAGCGGCACTTGTCTTTTGCTCTGGAGAAAATGGACTTTTTGGAAGGTTACAGTGACCTCCGAGAATTGAGGTAAATGTGGTGAAATTACCTGCGAGAATTCTTGAGAAAATTGATCTTTTTGAGAGGTCACAATGACCTTCCATGACCTCCAACTGGCATACCCCAGCTTGCTACCCCCCCCCTAAAGTGAGTCCTGGCTACGACCATGAATAAAAATGAAACTTTTTAAAATGGACTTAATATTTCAACCTTTATTTAGGGTTTTTCCTCTTCACTTTTGGGTAAAAAAGTAAATAATTAAAAAAAAGCAGGAGTCGGGAGTCGGAGTCCGAGTCAGAAGTTTTAAAATTGCGGAGTCGGAGTCGACCATTTTTCCTCCGACTCCACAGCCCTGGTTTATACAATATAGTACAGCTAATTTTATAGTATTAAACCACAAAAATTGATAATTTTAAAGTAACAAACTAAAATTGCTAATTTTACAGTAATAAACTGTAAAGTGTCAATTTTACAGTAATAAATTGTAAAATTGCTAATTTTACATTTTATTAAAGTGTCAATTTTACAGTAATAAATTGTAAAATTGCTAATTTTACATTTTATTAAAGTGTCAATTTTACAGTAATAAACTGTAAAATTAGTACTGTTGTAGTTTATTACTCTGCATTTTACAGTTTTAAACTGGAACCTCTGCTGCCAGAATTATACTGTAAAAACAACGGTTTATTTTTTGCAGTGTATATGTTAAAGTGTCGCATATACTTTGGTGGAAAGAGGTAAAGTTTGGTGTTGTCAGGGTAATAAGCCTCAAAGTTGCAATTTCGTTTTTTGATGCAGGTAATTTCTTTCATATTTATTAGAGCTGTTCAAATCAACACACCTTATTTTCCTTTTTTCTTTTACCTAAGTTGTTTTATTAATATTTCCTCTTGGGTGGTGCGTGATACGACCCCAAGTTACCCTAGATTTAAAATGGCATGTCTAGACAAATGATACAAAAATATTTTTGGACTTATCAATAATGTTCCAAGTAAATCGACTGGTTTTACTGTTACATGCAGTACGCAGTGCGGAATGTTTTTCAACTGTCAAAATATAAAAGCAACGTTTAAAAAAATTGTCAAATTCCCAAAGGACATTTTTAAATCATTCATTCATTGCCTCAGATGTTGTTTAAACATTTTTTTAGAAAAGGAAATGGCATATCTAATACATAAGCTTGAGCACTTCAAAGCTGCAGATAAGACACTATTCAAAAAATGATAAAGTGAAATGGATGAAAAAAGAGAACCGTTTCACTTACATTGATATTCCTTGTTAGCATATGGCAGTACACTCAGTAGGGAGGACTGTCTGAAGAATGAATAGATATTCCGCAAGGAGTGAAACGAAAAATAATGATTTTTTTTCTATGAATTATTCATAAAATGGTTGCGATGTAGATTTCTGGTGACACAAATCTTATGTGGCCGTTAGAACCATAATGCGGTTATCCTTTGCATTAATCTTAAGATTTTCTACAAAATTTCTTGGTGAAGAGCGCATTAAAGTGGAAAATAAAATAAATAAAAACAGAAATTCTTCAGTTTCTTTTCAATGTCCAAGAATGCACATTGAAATGGGCAGGTCGTTTCCTCTTTTCTGATATGAGCTCTGCCATAAAATAAAAATATACAATTTGCTGACATAGTTTATATTTGCTCAATTGAATACTTTTGGATAATCTATAATTTTTGTACAAATTTTATGTTGCACTTTAAGTGGCTTGCTATTTCCCTCAAAACATAATGTACCTATTTCAACGTTCGACGATACAGTGCGTTGCAGGGTATTGCGTCTTCATCCACTGGTAGATCATGGTGTAAATCAGTGGTTCTCAACGGGGGCGATACCGCCCTCCGGTGGCCAGTAGGAAGGACAGATTTTGGGCGGTAAGGGGGCGGTGGGTATATTTTTAAATGAGCTTGTGAGAATGTTTTATGCGGGGGCACGAGGAAACCCTCGTCTCAAATATCACCAAGGGATAGCTTAAGAAATTATTTTCCGCGGATATCTCCCGAACCCTGATATTGTTCCTAACGTCATGAAGGATAGTCTAAAATTTACCAACAGAACTTGAATTTGAGAGCCACCTAACTTGACCGACTTTTTGTGTCGTTAGAGCATCATCTCTA